>PVJD01014100.1:0-30697 GCA_004026545.1 Mormoops blainvillei | reverse complement strand
GAGAGAGAGAGAGAGAGAGAGAGAGAGAGAGAGAGAATCTGACTTCCAACAAAGCCCCTTTTCCTCGTGTTAATTTGATTATGTTTCCTAACAACATAGAACATGACGAAGGCCCTAGGGGAGATTCAAACTGAAGAGCGAATTAAAACCTAGAAGTCTTTAATTATGAGAATGCACCAAGAATCTTGTCAACTTCTCAATAAACTTAAGAAGTTTTGCGAGACACTGGAAATATAGGTCTATCTTTGTTTTCATCCGTTTTTAAGAGGACATTTATATCTAAAAAGAGGTTTCAATGTCAGAGTCACAATTCAGGCTCCTGACCTCGGGCCACCGGTGGCCCTGGTGGCCCTGAAATGCACACTGATTCTGGAAACTGGGATGAAACACAGTCTCTCTGCCATATACCCTCTTTAGGATTCTTTCTGGAACCATCCTCACCAGATTGCCTGCTAATTGCCCTGTGGCATCTCCATGGTCAGAATGCCATTTTGGGCTTTATTTTCTGTTTCCTGTTTGTACATAAGACAATCTTTTTTTTTTTTTTCCATCTGCAAGCTCTAGGGGGTAAATTCTGAGCATGACGCACGGAGCTTTAGCCGTGGGACTCTCATTACTGGTAATGGGAATGACAGCACTCCGTTTCGGAGCCGGGGAACATTTACCCCTTGGATGATGGTGTTTTGTGGTTGGATTTTTAATTGTATTTACAAATAAAGCTGGCATGCACACAGCAGCAGCTCCTGGGAAAATGGCCTTTTAGAAAGTGGGCAGGAGTCAGACTGTCCTTGGGTCCCCGACCTGACGCAACACAGAGTTGGAAAGGGGGTGGTGGGGTTTTCTGCATCTTCTAAAAAATTGTGGTGACATACGCATGGCGTAAAATTTAGTGTTCTTAAGAGCAGAATTCAGTGTCAGTAAGAACATTTATACTGTGGTGCGAGCGTCACCACCATCCGTGGCCAGAACACCTTCGTCATCCCAAACTGGAAACTCCATGCCTGTTAAATGCTGCTCACTCCATTGCCCTGGTGATGTCCCTCCTACTTTCTGCCTCCGTGAATTTGACTACTCTAGGCACCTGATATCAGTGGAATCTTATAATATTTATTATCCCTTTGTGACTGGCTTATTTCACTTAGCATAATGTCCTCAAGGTGTACCTATGTTGTAGAATGTGTCAGAATTTCCTTCTTTTTTAAGGATGAATAATATTTCATTGGGTGTGCTGACCACCATTTATCCACTCTTTGTCTGTGGACACTTGAGTTGCTTTTACATTTTAGCTATGATGAAAAATGCTGTTAGGAACATGGGTGTACAAATATCTGTCTGAGTCACTGGCTTTCAACTCTTTTTTTGTTACATACCTGGAAGGGGAAGTGCTGGATCATACGTGAATTCTATATTTAATTTTTTTTTTGAGGAAGCATTATACTGCACTTAGTGGCTGCATTATTTTACATTCCCACCAGCAATGCACGAGCATTTTAATCTCTCCACGCCCTCACCAACATTTGTTACTTTCTTTTAGATTTTATTTTTTAAAGAGAGGGGAATGGGAGGGAGAGAAAGAGGGAGAGAAACATCAATTGGTTACCTCTTGCACACTCCAACTGAGGACCTGGCCCACAACCCAAGCATGTGCCCTGACTGGGAATCGAACTGGTGACCTTTCAGTTTGCAGGCCGATGCTCAACCAACAGCCACACAGCAAGGGACCTTTTTTGTTTTTTAAATTTAAATAATGGCTGTCTTAATGATTGCGTAAAGTTTCTCTGCATCTTGATTAACACCAGACAGATCATGTATTCTTTTTATTCCTTTATTTTTTTCCCCCAGTTCCTCTTTCCTAGATTTTTAAAATTTAAAAAATACTCCCTAGGACACAGAATCACCCAGATGTCCCCACCTGAAGCACTGGTAATGCCCTCTGCATGTCTCTGTCGCTACGTGTTGCTGCCCTTCAAATTGGTGGCACCTCCCTCCCTAGCTTCTGTGCTCTGTCCCCCAGACCTAACACAGGTTTGGCGCTAGTAGGCACTATGAATATTTATCCAATGAATGAAGTCTGTTCCAGGTGACAGATGTGTCTTTCAATAGGAAGAACAAAGAAAGGTTTATTACCAGGATGACTCAGAATTCGGAGCATGCAGGAACAAAATAACATGACTGTAAACACGGAGATGAAAAAAAGCACATTGGCTAAATTATTAGTGTCACTTTGATTTCAGAAAGTGCCGCGTCTTTACACATAAGCAGTTACAAATGTAGCCTATATAAAGTTAATATTCATAGCGTGATCATCTTCCAATGAGAGTATTAGGGAAACAGAAAGTGGTAATAGCGTTAGTGTGCAGGGGGCAGGCGTCCTCAGTAACCAGGGCATATCAACTGAAGTGCGTGACCATGGAGCTACGGCTCTTGAAGACAGAGCCTTGACTCCCAGTTTCAGAGTGACCCTCGATAAACTCAGTGAAGATCATGATTACTTGGCATTTCTTGATTACTGATTATTTAGAAGGCCCTTGGGAAATTGCAGATAGCTTACTCGCTCAGGGGAATTACCACCCAGATACGATAAATGAGGTGGAAGCTGAATGAGTGAGGAAGGTTAGATACAAATATTAGAAGGCTCCAAGTTTTAGTTTGACTGTTTCCGGCTCGAGCCACAGACAGTTTTCTTCTTTCTTTCTTTCCTTGCTTTTTAGTTTATCTTCTGATCATTTGCAGATTTTTAAGGAAGGAATCAGTGTGCACGCGGGTGGTGAGTATATATTGGGCTAAGGGGATTGTCTGAGTTGAAAAGGAAATGGGAGAGAAGGGGAGATTTATGGCTTTGGCGCTAGAAAGAGATGTTGAAAATCATTTAGCTCAGACCCTTCATTTTACAAGTGAAGAGCTTCCGAAAGGGAGGGGCCCTGGCAGGCCAAGGACCATCTCGCTTGGCAACAGCGTTGGGTGTAAAACCCAGGCCTCCAGCAGGTTGCGGGCTCAAGGTTGGACGATGATTTTGGGTGTAAAACTAAGATACTTGTGCTCAGGAATGAGACATGATCCTGCAAATAGATCATAGCAGTCAAAGATGATACAAGTTGCTAGCTCCCATGAACTCAGTCCTCGAGATGGGCCCATGTCAACTCCCTCCAGGGCTGACGTCCATTAGGCACAGCAGGTGCAGGCCGAGGGCCCATGAGACATTTAAGGGCCCACCAAAATGTTTTAATGTCGTTGCTAATCAGAAGAAAAACGTAAACATAATAATAACAAATGTAAAGACTTCAGCCTGGATTGCATTCAGTTTTATACCAACCTAGTTATGAAATATGATTTTCAATACTTTTATGGAAGAAGGGACACTGCAAAGCAAAAGTGCCCCGGGCCCACAAACGTCAGGACACGGCCCTGCCTCCAAAATTTCTAATCTGAGCTCAGCGTTCGCATTGATCACTTCCGTTTTGTTTGTGAGAATAAATCCATTTGTGAGTAAGCTGGACTCAAGATCCAACAAGAGAAAAATGACTATGTTTCTATATTATTTAAGACTCTCGGTAGCAAGCAGCGGAAAATTTATTTTATTTCTTTTTAATTTTTTTTTATTGATTTCAGAGAAAGAAAGAGTGGAAGGGGGGATGAGAGAGAGAGAGAGAGAGAGAGGGAGAGAGAGAGATTTGCCATTCCATCTATTTATGCATTTATTGGTTGCTTCTTGTAGGTACCATGACTGGAAATTGAACCTGCAACCTTGGTGTATGGGGATGACATTCTAACCAACTGAGCTAGCTGACCAGGACCAGAAAATTAATTTAGATTGGCTTAAGCAAAAGAAAATGTAATGGCTGTTAAAGCTGAAATGTCTACGGTTCTCGGCGTCAGGTACAGTTGGAACCAGGTGCTCAAGCGATGGCATTTGGAATGTGTCTGCCCCTCACTGATTGATGCTTTCCTCTGCATTGACATTGTTCTCTACAAGGTTCTCTCATTAGTACTAGTGGCTAACGAGCTTCTCAGGGCTAACCTCCGAGAAGGCTGGAATTCCTGTGCCTATCCCAGTAATTTGCACCCGCAATATTCCAGGCACTGAGCTAGGCTTCTATTGACATCATCTCAGTAAATACTGAATTTCAGCCTATGAGATAAGAGCTAGTCTTATTCCTTTTTAGAGGCAAAGACACTGAGGTTCCAGGGAATTTAATCGAAGGTGGTCCTGAATTTCTCTGACTTTCAGGGAACTGGCTGTCTAAGGAAGAGTGGTCTAAGCTCTTTCACTGGCACTGGGGGCCTCAAGTAGGTGACTACACAGTCTCTCTCAGCCTCCTGGTCCACTCTCCCTTCCTGCTTCACCGGGCCTCTCTGAAAGTTCACGTTTTCCTGGCTCTAGAAATTAGCACACACCGTCACTGTCCCCAGACTGTTTTTCCTCTTTTCTCTGCCGCAGAGACCTGGGTCCAACAGCTCTAAGCTTCCAGGACACTGCAGTAGAGAGTCACCCTGGTGGTCTTCCCCCACACTGCGTCACCTTCCTCTCATGGCTGTTGGCACGTTCTCCTGTATAATGATCGTTGTATCCTTAAGTCGATGTGATTTTGTCTACTCAAGAGGAACCTTCTGGAGCGCTGAGGTCAGAGCGTATTCACCTCCGTATCCATCCACCCAACCCCACTCACCAAACCTGCCATCCAGAAGGTGCTCATTAAACATTAGTTCATGAATTAATAACGTGACTCACTGGGCCCCCAAATTATATTAACTGAACGGGCTGCCACAGGGATAGTCTTATAAATGCAGTGTGCAGATGAGAGTAAGGACATTGAAGAGCTGAGGATAATCAAACGTGAAAGAAGCCAAGGGAATAGAGTTCTTATACTCTAGCAAATTTTAAGTTTGAAAATACTATCTGTTTCAACTACCGTCTCCTGCCATTTCTCATAAGAAACGACGAGGATGCAGGCAGGTGAAAAGACTTGGCCTGGTTGTTATTAAAATATTAGCTTCCATTTATGCCACGCACTCTATGTGTTATGTCTCATCTTCACAAGAACCTGATCTGACAGGAGAGAAAAGGAAAGGTCTAACAGATCAAGGCCAGTGTCATAATGTCACTAGTGCAGGGCAATGTCAGGATTTGAGTCCAGATTTGTCCAAAGTAGAAATTCATGTTCTTTATTTTATTTTACTGTACTGTCCTATCAGATGTACGTTTGGGGCCAAAAATAACACCTCTTAACTCTGAATTCACTGCCTTTGGAGGTCTCCTACTCTAAAGCTGTGAAGGTGAAGGCCCCTGTCTATTAGCTCACTTCAGCTTCACTCCCCATCACCACGGGCCATTCAGGGTCTAATCAATTCCTTTTATTGTTCAAGGTTATCTTTGGTATAATAAGAAAGAAAAATCTTTATTAGAGAGAAATAAGTGGTAATTATAAAACAATTTGGATGCAGAATAAGAGAAAAAAAGGGACGTAGCCAGTTCAAATGTATTCCTGCTGGAAGAGAAGGCCGCATAGAGCCTCAACCCGAGGATACCTTGTCCCTCCTCCCTCCTTGGCCTGAGATGCCTCCCCCAGCCACTGGTTTGCTTTATCATTTACCTTAAAACAAAACAAAACAAAACTGGTATCAAAATATCTTTGCTGTCTCTTGGCGCAAAGCCACGTGGGCAAAGGGCGGAGTGGGCAGCAGGCAGGATTGGTAAATGTGGAATTGTCAAGGTCAGATGAATATCTATTTCCCCGTGACCCAGCCTAAGCTGCTATCTTACATTCCTCTGGACCATCATGCTATTTTGATTGTTTTACTGCACGCATCGCCATTGAATCATCTTCAT
Organism: Mormoops blainvillei; assembly: GCA_004026545.1. Lineage (NCBI taxonomy): Eukaryota > Metazoa > Chordata > Mammalia > Chiroptera > Mormoopidae > Mormoops > Mormoops blainvillei. The sequence goes on along the minus strand of PVJD01014100.1, from coordinate 24,870 downwards.
CATTTGTTTATTTGTTACTTTGTTGTCTGCCTCCCCCTGCAAAACGTGTGTGAACCCATACTTCTCTGCTATCATGTTCATACATGTATTTCCAACTCCTAGAACATCTCTTGGTGTATGGTAGGTAGTGAAAGAATGAATGGACCCTTGCTGAGCAAATAAATGGAATTAAAGTCATCACTAGAACCCGCAGCCTGGCCTGTCTACCCCACCTGGGTCGCTCCCAGATGGGGACCAGGTTCCTGGTCTCTCCTGGTTTCTACTTTCAAACAGCTCTGATTGTGCCATGGGTAATGGGAACTGGGCCCTGAAAAATTTCTGTTCCTCCAAAGACAAAGTAGAAGAGCATCCCAGGCCAAGGACTGGCCATGAAAGAAATACCAGCCTTCCCTCTCATTGTGGCCATGGCTGTGAAAGGCTCCTTGGAAAGTTTGGAACTTCATATAAAGTGATTAGATGGGATTTCTTTAAGAGTGGCAACTGAACATTGATTTGTGGATGATTGGAAGTGAATAGCTGCCTATCTGGTGGGATCCCATTAAGGGCCGGGCACCTCTTTAAGTCAATAGAAATCGGCCTTACAATCAATGGTTTGCACCGAGTGTAAATCCCTCCATCAAATCGCTAGGAAGTGATCAATGGAACTGCTTTTTTGGTGTCTGTTGGAAAATGGTGTGTATGCTTAGTCCATGGGGAAAGTCTCCAACTTTCCTCAGTAAATTTTTGATTCTTTGGCAATTTACAGATTGGAATGATAGACACAGACTCCCCAACATCCACAACTTCCTCTTCAGAAATCCTCACCGGCTGCTCACCAGCCTGTGAGGCTTCTTGGTCTCCAACGGCAGCATCATGGCGTTTGACAGGTGGGATAGAAGAGAGGATCTGGTGTATATGACGTAGAGCAGGTAGTTTTTCTTTCCTTTAATTGCAATCACTTAAAGAGAGAAAGTAAAAAGTAAAGAGCACATCAAACCACTTCCCTTTCGGTGTTATTTCATCAGCTTCCTCCTATCATCAGTGGAGCTCCCGAAGAGAGATGGAGCTGTTACGGCTGCTTCTTAGAGCCTACAATCAGCGAGACTTCTGCTGATGAGTTTGATATTCAACTCATCTAGACGATTCCTGGGACTAATTAGGACTGGATGAGCCTGGGGAAAGGAAGAGGTTGGATGGGACATAATGGAAGCCATGCTTTTGTTAGGAAGTCAGAGTTACGAAGTTTCACGGTGATGCCCCAGCATGGTGAGGCGTCAGGAGCCCGTAGACGATAGGCCCAGCTCATTCCACATGTTGGCCAGCAGGACAGAGAATGTGGGTTTTATTCTGCCTGTGGTTATCCCCAGTTGCTTAGTGACCATGGCCACAGCCTCCATTTCTTACCCTGGCCCTACAGGGTCCATCCACCAGGAGACAGGGTGTCAAATTCCTATTGCTACCACGTACGAGCTGAATGACCTTAGAGAACAATGGCGGTGACTGCAATGAAAACAACAGTGATGACAGCAGTACTGGCGGCTAACTTATATCGAGCACTTGCTACATGCATGGCGCTATCTAAGCATCTTCCATGGATCCCCTAAATCCTCAGGGCATCCTCTCGGTTAGCTATTATTCGTAACTGCATTCTTCATATAAGAACGTTGCAGCATGTAAAAGTCAGTGAACTAGTCCAACGTCACACAGCCAGTAAGAGATGGGGCCAAGATTCAGACCCGAGACCCTGGCTCTAGAGTCCACGCTCATCACCAGCAAGCCAGTCCTCCTACTGGGCCCCGTCTCCTCATTTCTTCAGGGCTGTTGCCATGCAGCTTGCGTGAGTGCAGCTGTGAGCGCCTTCTCCGTGAATGACACCAAGCGAAATTAGGGTGGCCGTGCCTTCGGTAATCAGAGCGTTGGACTGAGAGCACGTGATCCCTGCCCCACCTCCTGTCCTAAGGCTGGAAACATAACCTGAGAACGTGCCTTCTGGTGGGCGGGCCAGAGGTGTCATTTGGATGCATTAAAAAGAACATTATCATCATCACCTTTCGGCCAGCTGGCCCTTGGCTGAGGTGATTATCTGCTCACTCAAAGTGGTCACGTGTGACGGTGACAGCCAGTCTGGCATGGACAGATTCAGTGCTACATTCACATGAATTTTGTCTTCTTGACCCCTGGGTGTATTTTTCTCTATTGTGTTACATGTTCCCAGTGATTATTCTGCCATTCTAACTGTTGCACCATTTGATATTTCTCCCTAAAGGATCATGTCCTTTTGGTCACTGTGTCCCCAACACTCAGCATGGTCGCTAGAACACAGTGGGATTATCTTCCTGTCAGGTTTGAATTTTCCTTATTTAATGTCAATATTTTTACCTCTGGCAGCTCATTAGACTCACGTTCTGAATTTTAAAGTTCTGATCTGCCATCTTTCTGTTCTCACCTTCCAGTTAGACACCCTTTATTGTAACTTTGCCCGTGGTCTGAGCCGGATTCCACAACGCGATGATCGATAGGTAGTCGAGTGTGTTACTCAGGAAGACCTGGGTTATTTGGTTGTAACAAACACGCCCTAAATCTGACTGACATATAAAACCAAAGGCCCACTTCACATTGCTGCCGCATGGGCTAGCTCTGTATCTTCTTGCTGCGGAATCTGCGGTGAGGAAGTAACCACTATATCAATTTCTTGTTTTTATGGAAAAGTGTTCTGCAGGACCTGGCACCAGCAATTGAAAAGGAAACGTGTAACTTTTATTCGAATTATGGGTCAAAATTAATCAGTTGACCCCATGCAAAGTCAGGGAGTGTGATCCCGAGAGTGTTGGGGAAGACAGCTGCATATATCTGGCAGGCAGCTCTCAGGGCGTTCGCCTGGTCCTCGAGAAGTCGGGCTAATTTAAGCTACAAGAAAGGCGTCCATTCAGCTAGAATGCAGGAGAAAAAGGGATGAGGCTTTCAGTGTCAAAAATCATGACGGGGGATGGGAAAGAGAGAATTCACCTTTTCGCACATCTTCACTTATGGGCCCCTATCGGCCTCTTACAAGACAGGTGTCTTTAGTACCACCTTTCACATCATGGAGAATGTTAGTGAGCCTCGGATACGGGCAAGGCCCGTCAAGGCAGAGTCCCTTTGTCCTCCCTCTTTCTGATGTGGTGAATAGGGGCGCTGGTCCTTATCTTATCCCCCAGAGCCCGAGGACAGTATGTGGCAAGAAAGAGACTCTCAGTAGATGATGATTGAAGGGAGGAGCCATCTGAATTGCTTTGCGCCCCAAGAACCAGGCTGGAGCCCCCACCTGTATTCGGGTCTGCACAACAAGTGCTGGCGGGTGAGCAAGAACCCCGCCCCCCACCCTGCCAGAGCTCTTCAGGGAGGCTCTCTCCCCCTGTCTCCTTCTCTCCCTTTCCCTCTCTCCGCCACCCCCATCCTTCTCCTCAGGGACACACTCTCACACGCACTTGGGAGGGGTTATCTTTTCGTGCACACCCTAAATAATGCAATCTAAGGAACTTTTAAAATGTTTTCTTTTTCTTATCCTTCTATGCCTTCTTTTTCAAAGTATTTTATGTTTTTTATTCTTTGGAATTTTAGAAGAGTGATTGTATAGACTACTTTGTGTACGGCTGTGAAAGGAAAAACCAGAAAAGAAATTTTTGTTGCAAATCTGAGATGTTTCACTTTTTAAACAGAAGTACCTTTGCATGTTACCAAGTGGCATGACACCCTGAATTCTGCAATGAACGTATGAACCCTAAAGACAATTATTGTTGACATAATCAAAGTAAGTATAAAATGCACCTAATCTACTAGAGGGACAACTCCTTTTTTTGAGGAAGATGCACAGACAAAATTATTCAGGGAAGCAGTAGCTTGAAGCAGAGGCCCTGCTGGTGTCCAGTGATTCTTCCAGAAATATTTTTGAGCACCTGGTCAGAGTAACAATTTTAATTATACTAGTCTCTCTTCATCAAGGACTGACTGCTCCCAGCATTGCTCCAAAGCATTAATTATTTTCTTATTGGGTCCTAATCCTGACTGTATGAAACACGGAATCATGTCACCATTATCCAGACAATGTCACTAGGCTTCGAGATGGAAAGTGACTCGTCTGTAGCCAGGTGGCTGGTTATTCAGTCCTGTCTTGCTTCCCAGGCCTCTGAACCCTTTCTCCGCAATGTCCCTGTCCTTAACGTGTGCCACACAGTCATGCCCCCGGGAGCAGACCAAGTCCCTACTTGTACGCAGGGGGAGGCTGAGGTCCAGGGAGGGGTGACTCATCCTAGTTATGTTTTCAAGTTCCTCAGACTCAGACCCTGGACTCGGACAGACTGAATGAAAACTCACCTTGGCCGTGGCAGGGCTGTGTGACCTCAGGTGCATGGGAGGGTCAGCGTCTGATGAAATGGGGATAATTCCGTGTGCGTCTGCGTCCCTTATGCCTGCAGGAGGGTTACGTTGGTTAATATATGGAGAGCCGGCCTCCTCAGGGAAGTTTAATCGTTTATTTTGTAATTATTAGTAATCTACTTCACTTTTTATGATGATGATTTCTTGATGCTTCAGCGAGCCGCTTTTTTTTGAGGGAGGGATTTTTGTTCGAAGCTAACTGCAGTTGAGAAGTGACAGGCTGGCCTTGGCCGGCACAGGAAGTTGAAGGGGCCCAGCTGACGCAAGGTGTCTCGGTGACCTTTGTGTCTGGGTCAAGAGAGCTTTGCACTCCAGGAGGACAAAGTCCTCTGACAGTGTGTGGCTGGTGAGTTTGTCATTAGCACCTAAGGCCGTAAATAGGAAACCTCTCCAGCTGGCCTTGCCAAGGTGATTAAACATTATTCTACCAGAAAGCCTGCCCCAGTCACCCTGGAGAAGGAGCACAGCCCACAGCTCAGCCCAGGGAAAACGCCATCATTGACTCTCCCCTTTCCGGGTCACTGAGAATTCCTACAAGTGACGTCCAAGTCCCAGGACCCACGGGAGGGCACAGTGGAGAGGTAAGTGTGTGGACCTGGGCGGCCTCCAGCCAGTTCCGCCATGTGTCCGCCGGGACCTGGGGCAAGTCCCACCCATCTCCTGGCTTCTGAGACCGAGGAGTCACAGCGAGGAAGGGATACCTGGAGCCCTGCTTCTGCCATGTGCTAGGCTAATGTCACTTGACTTCTGGGAGGCTGATTCTCCTCACCTGGACAACAACCATTTCTAGCCCAGAGGGGGACACCGACAAGGCCAAGTGCCACACAGCACGGGAACAAAGCCTGGGATTGGTGCTCGATAAATGGTAACGACGGTGATGTCACTGTGATTTGTTTTATGTTTGTTTATGTGACTGTGAGCCCCTTGAGGACAGGGACCCCGCTTTGTTCTCCATCTACTCTGAGGTCCAAGATCGTGTCCCATAAACAATGGGAACTACGATTAACACCAGCATTTACGGAGTACTTACTTCGTGCTGGAGGCTTTTCTAAGAGCTTCAGATACATTAACTTATCGAATCCCTGCAACACCCTTATGACATGGCTGTCGCCATCCTCCCATGAGGAGACTGGTCACAGAGAAGGTGAGTAAATTGCCCAAGGTCACACAGGTACGCTGAGCTCCCGGCGGTAGGGCGGAATGGAGGCTCGCCGTGACGCTTATCTGTCTGACCTTGACCGTGGTCTTCCACATGCTCCTGTTGCCATGTTTGGCTGCTGTGGGGCTTGGCTGGCTGGATTTGGCCGTGGCGACAGGGATAGTGAGGAAGCAGGCCACGGGTGCTGCGGCGTGGCTCGCCTGTCACACGTGCGCAGGCAGAACGACAATGACGGGAGATTAATAGGACATAATGGGATGGTGAGTAGAGCATTTATGTGGCATTCCTCACGAGAAAGCCTCACATCTAGGGAGGCGCAATTAGCTGTCCAAGACAAGATGCATAGGCAGGAAATGAAATAGGCTTGCGGTGGTTTTATTTTTATACCTGGGTCCGCCCTTGGTTCGTCGGCCTAGTTAGCACTTCGGAACCGCCAGCTGACTGTGCACTGCTCTAATACGCTTCTACTCCGGCTTGCTACCCAGCCCTGATGTCGAACACACGAGGCAGACAGCTGCCCGGAGGCATTTTCCGCAGAAACTCTCATATCACAACAGCATTCAGCTTTCCACCGTCACGCCACGCGCCTTCCTCCAGCAGCGAGCCTCGGAGAGGGCTGCAGACGCCAGGTGGTGTGGCGCAAATGTTCTCACAGACACACCGAGGGACAGTGGGGCGGCCCCTTGTGGCACACTGGAAACCCTTCCACCAGGCCTTCTCCAGGTAAGCAGATTAAGCGTCATTAACTGGGCTTAGAGGGTCTATTTGCATCTCGGACGGTAGGAACCTGAAACAATGGCCTTCATGGAAATCACCGCTGTTTTTGACGCAGCCGCCCCGACTCCCAGACACTGGCGTGAGGATGCGCTTTGATTTGTCTCCTTCCAGAAGATGGACCGTATCTGTTTCTTTGACTACAATAATTATTTTATTGCCTTGGTTTCTATCTGGGCACACATTCCATTTTCCGGTGTAAATAATCATCTCCACCTTCGATAAATTAGATGGAGCCCGTCTGGCTCGGAGGATGAACATTTCAATACCTTCAGACACACAATGGCATCGTATCAATATTTAAAATCATTTTATGCATGTATTCCAGGTTGTCCAACTTCATTAAGGCCATTCATCAAGCCTCTAGCTAGAGTGTATTCCCACTGGACTTGTAGGCCTGGGGGCCTACCAAACAGAAATTTAAACTAACTTGCCTTTTTAATTCACATTATTCTCAAATATTCTCTTTTTTAACTGCCTGCCATGACTAAGGCATTTACACTGGGCCGTGATTCGGTACGTGTCAACACTCCACTGATGCAACCCCCATTAGTGTGTCAGAACACATGTGCCCCAGTAGCATGCGGTGTCCGTTCCTCCCTCTTCATTGATAAATCGCCCTCCGGTTCTTCCCTGCACTCGGCAATAATTGGAGTTTATTGCTCGATGTTTCCGTTAAATATTTACAAACATTTTAAACTATGTATACATGAAATCTTCAATGTTTTGCAAGTCTCGTCCTCTCCCTCGACTCCAAAATAATAAATCTCTTCATCTATTTTTTTTATCTTCCTGAAGATGCCCCGCGTGAATATTGGATGCTGGGAATGAGGATGTTCTTGCAAATCGGATCAGGCCCTCCCCTGGCCGTCTCTGTAGGTGAGGCCAGACTTGTCTCCCGAGATGAGCATTATCCAGCCAATGCTGGAATCCACCCCGCAAAGCCAGTAAACAGTTGAGTCCCTGCTGAGGAAATTGCAGTGAAACCTCAAACAGGGCAGCAGCCCAGAGAAGGCTGGAAAGGCACTTCCTCCCTGATGCCGCCTCACCGGGTGAAGCCAGTGACATGCACATTCACATTTCAGGGACCACTAGGTGTCCGTGAGGGAAGTGACCGTGTGGGAAAAGAGGGGGCATTGTGTTAGTTTCCTGGGACCACTGGAACAGAATATCACAGAATGGGGCGCTCAAACAAGACATTTTTTATTTTTGCAGTTCTAGGGGCTGGAAGTCCAAGGTCAAACTGTCAGCAGGTTTGGTTTCCCAAGGCTGATCTCCTTGGCTGGTGGTCGGCCATCTTCTCCCAGTGCCCCTCCATGGCCTCTCCTCTGTGCAGCACACTGTGGGGTCTGCCCACATGTCCGAATGTTCTCATCTTCTAAGGACACGCGTCATAGTGTATGAGGGCCCACTCTAAAAAGCCTCCATTTAAATAAGTCATCTTTTTAAAGGCAGTATCTCCAAATACACTGACGTTTTTGGTTGGTGAAGCCTTCAGTGTTGAGCAGAGTCTACCCCACTTCCGTTTATCGAGGCCAGCCCCTGCTGCCCTCTCAGAACGAGCATCGAAACAGCGCGCGTGTTCTTTGAGATTCTGGGACGTTCTGCAGCCAGCTCGGCCTCTCTGAGTTCCTGTTTCTTCTGCAGTCGAGTGGGGATAAAGACCACTTACATCACAGAGTTGTTTGGAGGATTAAACGGCCTTCCACATGAGAAATTTGCTGGCTAATGTAGGCACTCGATACATGTCCGCAAACCGGAATTGAATGGTGTCGGTGGGGGGCAGGGGGTGGGGGGCAGCACTAAAATTTGGGGTTAAAAAATACACCATGCTTGCAGAGTTGGAGAGGAAGAGTGAAGGCATCCCGGGTACACGCATGAATTGAGTAGCACCCTTGAGTAGGCTGGGTGGTTACATTTTCAAGTCCATCATGTGTTCGATGTAGTTAACAGAGCGTTATTGGAGTTATTTCAAAAATGAAGTGCTTATATATAAAAAAAAAAAAGTTGAAGAGATCACATATTAAATTGTTCTGCGCTGTGCGTGCCCAAACCCTCAACCCTTTCCAAATTCAGCACTTCACAGGTTTAAGAGCACTTCATTTGGGGACTGAATGGGGTGTTCTGGGCACACGCACCGTGGGCCAATTTAGACTCCCTCGATTCCGCCAATCGTGTGAAGGGCGCTCCAGTCACATGCCACGCGGGGCTGGCCGGCATCCGCCCGCTCTCACGAGCCCCTTCGGAGCTGGAGTCTGCGCCCACGTGGGTAACTCCAGTCTGGACCCACTCCAGAACCTCTCCAGCACAGCCTTCTGGCGCTGGTTTTGAACAGAGGTCCGGGGCCCACTGAGAATGACTTGACGAGGCAAGAGGATATCAGATTTATTCCCGCAAGACCCACCACCATGCAATTCTTGCAGTGTTGAATCGTCTGTTGTTGGAAAGACAGGGATCAATAGTCATTAATGTGCTACCTTGTGCCAGGTGCAAGTATGTAGCCTCATGTGGTCTGTTTATGCACGACAATGTGGTCCAATAGTCATATGATGTGAAGACCGACGCTCAGACTAAGAAATGTTTTCACACACAGTGAGGAGCAGTCCCGGGCCTAGAAACCCGGTCTCCATATGTCTGTGCCCTCTTTATGGCTCTCAGGCAAGATGGGGAAGTGCAGTCTGGGGCATCAGAAACCCAGCCGGCCTTGAGCCAAGTCTTCTTGCTCCAAGCCCAGAGTTGCTTGTACTCACAGGAAATTGGTGCCATTTGCTGATAAAAAGAATACTCTTCGGATTACTCCAATGTCAGTTTCAATGTTACTTTCATTCCTAGAGAACAAACAGCTTGTAAATACAAACCATGAGTTTCCGAAGCAAGTTCTGCCAAGAGACAGAGCTGCAGGTAGAGATACAGGGACAGAGGCATTGGGCCAGCCTGTGGCTGTCCCAGGGCTGTGGTGACACTGCTCCTAGCTCATCTCCCCTCTCCTGGTCGCAGCTTCCCTGACCCTATATTCTAATTTAGACACGGGACCTACCCTCTCAAAATGCCCTATTTTCCTTTTCTTTTTCTTCTTCCTTTTTGAATTCCAAATATCATGCTGTGTCAAGTACATGTTCATTTCAGGGACTTCCTTTCATATCTGTAGGCCCCACCTACTCTTCCTTAGAGGGTGGGATTGACATCTGTGTTGTTTGAGGGTAAACACAGGGACTAGTTCAGATCCGGGAACACAGTAGAAACTCAGCACATGCGGCCTCAGTGAATGAATGGGAACAGCTCTCTTTCTTTCTCTTGTCAGGTATGCGGGACAGGGAACCTCTTTTTGGACCTACAACCCTAGGACCTGAATTAGTGTTACGTCATTTCCCTTCCTTTCTGGGTGAGCACGAGCCAGTCTCTGGATGCTTTGGGCTTCCATTTTCTGATATGTAGAATGTGGGTACTAACCCCTTTCCCAGGTGCAGATGAAGTGAGACCGCGTCTGCAGAACGTGCCACCTGGGACTCGGTGCACAGCTACTAGTTTGCTGACTGTCTAAGCAGCTCCCCGGCAGATCTCCCAGGTGCCCAGAGTCTCAGCCCCTGGGAGGGCAGGAGCTGAGGCAAGGGCACGGCTTTTTGGAGGTGGGTGGTGATGAGGCAGTGGCCTTTGCTGAAACGAGCACAGTGGCTGAGTTTACTTAGGTGATGCTGCAGCGGGACCCCTCACCAAATCCTCCCTTCCTCCCTGGGGGCAACCGTCTCTCCTGGGCCAGCCATGGATGGACACAGAAAAAGACCTAACCCTAGTGACAAGAGACTCGAAATATGATTACATAAGGGTGAACCAGAACAGGGCAAGGTCAGCACGGCTCTCAGCTACACGAGTGCTGTATGGAGCAGGTCACGCTCCTCCCTTCATGTGGCTTGCTTTCCTTTGCACACGCCACCGCTGAAAATGCCCCACCTTTGTCTTATTCCCACTGGTCTGGTAATACGGTTAGCGCGAGATGTTGGTCTCCTCCAGCAAATCAGCACCAGCAGGGCGTACGGTGAAGGCGGACATGAACGGACCTGTAGCGATAACGTAAACATGCTGAGAAACATCTTGGGGGGCTGAAAGGTGGCCACGACTTTGCGTGGGTCACAGGTGCCATTTTTGGAGGTAAACTGGGGAAAGTTGGCATAGTTTTAGCTTTTGTCTTCATCACATGACCTTTGGCATATCTCTGTTAGCCCTATGAATTCTTTGAGGCAGAAAAATAGCAAAGTCAACCCAGACATGTTGTGGGTCATTGAGGAGACAGCACCCCCAAGGATGAATTTGGGACGCAGGTATCCACAGTACGGGTCAAGAGGCTGGCTGTTGTTCGTTTCTGTCTCTGTGCCCTCCGTACCCTCAAAGAATGGGGGAGGGAGAAAACCTCTTTGAGGAGAGCCAAGCCTGGAGACATGGACAGAAAGGCTATTCTAGAACTTTGGGGTTGTGACGCCAACAGGGTGGCCAAGCCCAGACTCCATCAGGAGTACTTATGCCTCACTCCTGAAACTTTTCAGGTGAATGGGAGTGAGAACATGAGGTGCAGGACCGTGACAAGACATACTCTAACCGTAACACACGAAGGTATTGGGACCGTGGCACAGAAGCAGGCAGTTGCAAAGCTTAATGAAATGGAGATACTAGGCATAAAATACATGATACTGGGCATAAGGAATTTAAGAGCTAGAGTGGAAAAGCACAATGAGTATAGTTTAAGAATAAATTAGTGCGCCAGATCATTGTAGAATTCTCTGAGAAAGAAGCAAGCAGGAATAAAGAGTTAAAAAGTGTAAATGTTAAAACAAATGGAGGCCAGGGGCACACACCCAATACAAATATAATAGGTAGTTTTGAAGAGAAAAAAATAGAGGAGAGAAAATACTTGAAAAGCAATAATGACAAAATATAAGAAAGAAAAAGATTTATATTAAAGGTTCTCATGGAATGTCAAACAGAATATATGACAAAAATCATAATTAAACAGCATAATTATATTTAAAAATGCCAGAGAAACAGTTTAAAAATCAATGTACTCACAGAGAGAAAGAGAACATGTGCAGAAATCACCTTCTGATTAAAATCTGATTTCTCAATAGCAACACTGAATTGAGAAGGAAATAGAGAATTATTTTTGAAACGTTGAATAAAAATTGCTTAAAAAGAAATCTTTAAATTTTATACCTAGCTTAACTATCTTTTTACTATCAGGGCAGTATAGTGATATTTATTTATAGTGATATTCTTAAGCAAAAAAGTCCTCAGAATATTTACTGCCCAAACATACCCTCTTTGAAAATATTTTGAGAAGAAGGTTGCCAGTGGGAAACTGCCTTAAGAAAAATGGATCCTCAGGGTGAGTATGTAACTTTGCACATTTTTTCTTGTGTGTGTGCACGTCTGTGCACATGCATATGTGTGAGTTTAAAGCAATATCCATAAAGAACCAGGTAAACACATGCTTCCCATATAATAAACACTGTTAAAATTTGACATAGCATAATACCAACATGTCTACTGAGACCAGAAGAGGGGAGGAGTTTAGGAAAAGTATCTAGGTAATAGGAAGATGAAAACCACCCAAGTACTTTTCATTCTGAGCAAAAGTGCTGTTCTTAGCTCTCTCTGATTTGCCCACCACGCTGAAGCCCAATTTCTAATCCTGGTGTCTCTCATTCACGGCTGTGTGACTTTTGCAAAAGTTTTTCAGACACTCCAATCCTTAATTTCTCGTGTCCAAACGCTGGGTGGTTAGAGCCTGCCATACGCACAGTAGGGTATTTGTGAAGTGTAGATGCGGTGTGGCCTTTGCTGCACAGGTGCCCTGCACACTGCATGGGCGTTGGCTCCTTGTGCCCACAGACAGGAAACAGTCCGTGTTATATGCCGTTTGTGCTTCCACCCACATTTTCTGTCCGACTTTGGTACCAGCAGGAAGAGTAAGGCTCTCTTGTCTTTGGGGATGAAGGAAGTGGAAAGAGCAGGGCAAGGGGTAAGTCCGATCTAAAAATCGGATTTCTTCTGCCTAATTATGTTTTATAGATACAGTCTTGAAGGCTGTGCGAACTGTTGCTGTTTCAACCCAGCACATGTGTATGGCTCAAGAGATGAGGACCCCTGCAGGGCCACCAACGACCCGGTGTGTTCCCTGGGAGGGAAGCTTGGCCACCAGCACATGTTCATTAGGGGATCTTAATTGGAAACAAAAATCACCATGGAGACAACGAACATGAGTTAACAAGAGTAAAGCATGCTGGTCAGTTTTCATTTGGACTTTGTTTTATTTCATTTTATTTTCAACTCTCCCGAAGGCCAGGCTCGGCAGTTTGCCGATAAAACATAATGGCCTGAGAAATGTCCTTCTGGAACCTCCTCACGGCTGTGTGCGTTTGCATAACTCAGATGCGTCTGGAGGGACGCATCGTTTTCTCTGGCCCTGCCGAGCCGGAGTTGGGGCGCCTGCACGTGAGTGACTTGGATCCCCCAAAGAGCCACCCCGAGGTGCCCTGGAAGATGGCCTTTGGGGAGCAATGTCTTCCTTTTTTCCTCTTTCTTTTATTGCACTTGTTCAAGTGACAGCACTCCGAAGTTCCCTCCGCTCGTCTAGATGTGAGACTAGGGGGCCCTAGAAGAAGTCTTTATTTTTACACAGAGAGCAAAGCAACCTGCCACTGCCACATGTCTTTCTATTGCTGCCATGTCGTTTCGCTCGGGATCCTGGGATGACAAAAGGTTCGAAATGTGATGAAGGACTTCCGTTGGATTGGACTTGAAGAGGTGTAGTGAGGCCTCTTTTCTCTTGGCCCTTTTTTCTTTATTCTTTGATTAAAGTCTTTTCTCTTACTTACATCCCCCATTAAGATGTCTCAGTGTCATTTAGGGTGTTAATTGAGAGGAGGTTTAAGCTCATCAAAGCAATTATAAGTGATAGTTAAAAATTTCTATATATGGCCTAGGCTGGAACCAGCCCGGTGGGGTGCCATTTTTTCTTTTATCCGACTGACATTGGTAATAATAGATGAAATTATTACTAAATCGCAGCTGCACAGATGATATCATGATTTTTTTGTGTGTAATCTTTGATGAAAAATTAATTTTTGAGAGGGATAATTTAAAATGATTTAAATAGTATGATACTGAAGTCCTTGCCGGTAATTAACACCAATCTTGTCAGAAGTGAAACCACTTCTGCAGCTGTTTCTAAAGATACCTACAGTATTTGTAACTTTTCTGTGAGTAAAATTAGAGTGTTTGGACTTTATTTTTACTGCACAAGGACCATTAGAGAAAAAAGAAAGGCAACTGATGGGACTCTTTGTTCTCTGAGGCCCAAATCCTATTTTGTGTTTGAAGTCCCTCCCCCATGCTGGTTTAATGATCTCCACCGAGGGTCAGGGTAGGGTGGCTTTTTAAAAAACGTTTTTTAAACACATAAAAGTGCTTATACTTGATACTGTGTGCGTATATCTCTTTAGTCCTTAAATATTAGTTATGTGAGAACAAATACATTGATATGCACAGAATTTAACTGACACAGCACATGGCTGGTCCTGAATGTTGGTTCTCCTTCATCAGAGACTTGACTTTCTTGGAAACCCGCTTCTTTCATCACGGTGGCAAAAGCAATCTAACTAGAGATGGCCGAAAATAGATTTTTCTTTGCTACTTTCTTCATCCTTTAAGTGACAGAAGTGAGGAGGTGAGGGGGGTGGTGTGTGTGTCCTATATGTAAAGACCTGCAGGAGAGGTTAAAAAAAGAAACGGTGAAATTTAAATAGAAAAAAAAATAAATGAGGATATGGGCAAGTGTCTCGAGGTTTGCTTTCTTTTTGAACGCGCATGCTGATTTTTTGACAAGATAGATGGCACCGGATTTCATGGCAATTGCCGTACCTGCCACTTTGTAATTTGCCCCCCTCAACTTTTGTGCTGAGAAGGGCGGGGGAGTGGGGAGAGAGTGGGGGAAAAGGAATGAGTAAGGGGAAAAGTGAAGGGAGGAAGGGAAGGGAGGGGGGTGAGAGGTAGAAATTGACACGAGGGCTTCCGAAGTTGTTACACTAGGTGTCTGTTCATTAAAATCGGAGCTTCAGCCTCAGCTTCTGCTGCGGGTGCAATTTTATTCCACTGGAATGCAAATGTCACTCTTACACGCTTCCATTAAGGAAAGAAAGACAGAGAAGGAGTCGAAAAGAAAGGTCCTTTTGCCAGCTGAAGAGCCGGTTTGTTGGCGGAGGTGCGGTGTGCACGCCTGGAAAGTTCACAGTCCTGAGATACCATCAGGTAAGATCCTGTCTTGCTGAAATACGGATGGCTCCCCTCATCCACCTCAGCGCCTTGGGATGCCCAGGTGGCACCCTCACTGGCCCAGAGAAGGGCACCTTTGGGGGGAAAGAGACTGGCCCGTGCAGGACACTGGAACTGGAGCAGGCAAGGAAGCCAGGGTGCCATTTTGCAGCCGCGAACATTGACAACCAACATCTTATTTTAAGTGGGCTCCTGAGTGCTTCCAGGTGGCGAGTGCACTGCAGGCAGTAGCTAATTAAATCCTGATGACGACGGTGGCGGTCATCATCCTCTGTGTACGCCAAGATGGGGAGGTGTGGAGAGGTCAGCGGACAGGGTTGGGGATCGAACAGGGCCCTGTGTGAGGGCAGATCCTGTGCCTGTCCACTGCCCGCCCTGCCCAGGACTCTCCTCACAAGGCGGACATAGGATTGGGGCCCCCCATTATTTCTTCCCTGGCAGTGTGGCCCCTGTGGAGGGCGTGGAGTGGCAGATGGGAGACAGCTTGGCTTCTCTTACCTCTGCTGCCCACCTGCCAAACGACCTTGCCTGGATGGGAGGTTCAGACGGCAGCCCGAGGCCCGCGGTGTCCACTGCGGAGTCTCCAGCGCCGGCCACTGGGCTGGGACCTTCCAAGGTGCCCAGTGATGGTTGGTGGCGGGGGCGGTGAGTTCACTTGCCCCTGAGAGCTCTGTGGGCACTCAGTGCCTTGGCACTTTGATTGCTGATTCCAGAATCCACGGCAGGATGTCCTCAGCCTCCTGCAGCTGGAACTCCTTCCCTCAGGAGCCCCTCCCTCTGGGATGCTGGCTCACATCTCTCGTAACCCTCACCGGCTTTCAGTCTCACGGTTGGGGTCCACATAGGTCTCTCCCGCCGGCCTGAGTTCCTGGGGGCAGGTGAGGCCCTCATCGCATTCACCGATTCTTTCAGCCAGTGTTTCCGAAGGACTCATCCAGCATGAGGCACTGCGTTTGGCATTGAGGACGCACAGCCAGTAAGACAGTCCCACTTCTCAGATCACTCCATAGGCTGGTGGGAAACAGACTCGTAACAGACAATTGACAATAAATTCATGAAGAAGTAAACAAATGACTAAATCTGATCTGCCACCTCTCTCTGCAAAGAGACAGATAGCAAACGTTTTAAGCTTTGCAGGCCGCAAGGCGGTGGCAACTGCCCAGCTTGGCCCTTGTAGCTTCAAAGCGGCTTTGGTCAACACACAAGCAAAGGGGAGTGACAATGTTTCAATAAAACTTCATTGAAAGGACACAGGCAGCAGGCGGGGCCCACAGGCCATACTTTGCTGACCCCTACCCTAGGGCCTAGACCTGACCTCATTCATTCTGCCCACGAAATATGTGGAGATGAGTGTTATTTCACGTCCGGGTGTGTGAGCTGCTCAAACGGTCAGGGCCGGGCTCCCGAAGATCTGTGTGTCACTCAGGGCAGGCAGACCTGTCTGTCCACCCGTGTTTGGAATGGAAATGACAGCGTGGGTTGAGGTAGACGAGTTCCACCCGGTTCCTTGTTTCCCCCTGAGCTCCCACAGCCCCGAGAGAACTCGCAGGAAGGCTCATCCGTCTGACAAGGCCGGAGGGCGTGGCGGCCGTGGGTAGAGAGCGCAGCGTGGAGCCAGGCCAGCTGGCGAGCCTCGATCCTGTCAGTCAGTGTCCCTGTGAGCACATGCGTCAAGCTGCAACAGGACCTGCCCACGCAGCGTGCCCCGTCTGCTCCTGGCGCAGGAGCCAGTGCCCCGTGAGCCTGGAGAGTTTGCTCAGACCTCTTGGCAGAGGGGCCCTGCTCTCCTCTCTGACTGTCGCCGGCATCAGCCTAGTTGGCCATTGTTCCTAAGGCACGTCTGCACTTTCAGGAGTCTAGGTGGGGCAAAGGGACATTGCTGGCTGCAGCGCGAGACCGAGATGGGGCTGGCAGAGGACGACTTAGGGGATGAACACAGGAGCCCCAGAGGAAAAGGCAGGTGTCTGGACTACCGGGTAGTTGTTTCCAGTTCATAGGTGAGCCTGAGAGGGTCAGAAAGGTAAGAAATGTCCTGCCAACCCAGGTCTTGTGACTGAAAACTAGCGTACACCCAGGTTTAGGGTTCATTAATATCCCTTCCAGGTGCGAATGACTTAACCACCCTTCAACACTCTTCACAGGTTACCTCCTTCTTGAAGCCCTCACTGATTGCACCTGTGTGCACAGTCCTCTTCGCACCTGAGTGACCAACGGACTTTACCTGTATCTGCTCACGGGGGCACTGACCGATAGGCAGGATCGAGGCTCGCCGGCTGGCCTGGTTCCACGCTCCGCTCTCTACCCTCGGCCACCACGCCCTCCGACCTTGTCAAACGGATGAGCCTTCCTGCAAATTCTCTCAGGGCTGTGGGAGCTCGGGGGCGTGCACACCACCATCTGTCCTGTGTTCCCAGTACTTGTGTAGAAGTTGTTTCCCGAATAGACCGAATACCACACACAGAGCGGGGTGCTCGTCAGTCCCTCCCAGGACCCACCACAGCAAAGCTAGGGCATAACATGAGCGTACAGCACATGTGTGGGGGCATGCGACGGAAGGGGACGGGATTAAACATGAAGAACAAGTCGATGATGGTCTCCTTGTCGCCTTGTGTCCCCTCCCCCCCAAGGAACTGGTCTCACTTCGAAGAATGAAGAAGGAATATTCAAAGCAGAATTTATTAGAAGGGCTGGTGGCCCTGAATGACCAACTCGGGTGCATGCCCCAGCTCTGCCACCGACGAGTTGTGTGTGTGGGAGCCAGGTGGGTTTGTAACCTCCTGGTCCTCTTTCTCACTTGTCACCAGGGACCGTGTCCATTTCAGGGAACTCCTGGGAAACCACTGCCACTTTGTGCCATTGGGAGCTTGTCTCCATGGCTCGTGGGCTTCAGGTCGTAAGCCCTAGGGGAGCAGGAAATGTGTCCTTGGGCTCATTCCCACGTCCCTGAAACTTGCAGTGTCCCAGCGTGAAACCTGCCCGCGCAATCCTTGTCCTGAATCGGGAATCAATGAGCCCCTTGTTTGTGTGTCCTGAAAGCACTTGCAGGCAGGGCTTGGCTCTGCTGGCGTGGGTCCCACCCAGCGTGCCAGGCAGGCTAGGTGGCCCGTTGCTGCTGCCCGGCCTAGCCCCCAGGCCAGGGTCCCAGAGACAGCCTTGGGAGAGGGGTGAGCTGAGCTGTATGAGCCTCCCTCTCCCTCTCCCCCGGGGCCTCCCGGACTGTGGGAACAAGGCTGAGGACCTGGCGGAAGGTGGCCTGGATTTTGATGGCTGTCTCCGGCTGGCACCCAAGAGCGAGGGCCCTGCCAGCTCTCAGGTCAGACTTGCCCGCACAGGTTGGTACGTCCCCAGCTTTGCTGGGCCCATCCTCCTGGGGGCCTCCCACCATGCCCTGTCTGCTTCTTGCTTTGCTGGGCCTTCCAAGGGGCTACCCTGTGAGCATCTTTGGTGTGACCACCCCTCCCTGCGCACCGTGTGCATGGCATGGCGGGGAGGGGCTGACCCAGGCCTCCCTGGGACCGGAGGGCAGTGGGGTGCAGATGGCACCAGAGCCCAAGAGGGCGGATTCACCGTGCCAGCTATCGCTCCAGCCAGGGCACATGACTCGGGCTGAGCAGACAGCGCTGCTGATGGCAAGCTGGCGGGCGTTTGCCACCACGGGACCTGCTCTGCCTACTCTCACACCGCGGCGTGGGTGCTCCTTGGCCTTGTTTCCCGCCTCTCCGCCCGGAGCGGTGCTGGGCAGGGAGCAGTGAAGATGTGCAGAAAGATTCTGCAACTGTGTTTTGGGCTTGCTTTTAAGAGCATACGCACCTGTGGGCCCATCTCAGCCCGGCCGAGGATGGGGTCTGATTGATCGCACAATTTTTCAAATGGTACTTGAACTTACGAAGGACCGCCAACTAAGGCACCTTCGTTTAGGGTTACGAAAGCGCAGGAATGGTCAGCCTGGGCTCCACTGACATTTGGGGCTGCGCCGTTCTTTGCCGTGAGGGGTTATCCTACGCTGCATTGTAACATAGTGAGGAACCCTGCCCTGGAGGCATTTTCCGAAGTGCTCAGGAAAGCTGCCCTCGCTCTACAGCCTGTGTTGCTATGCGAGCCCTGCCGGGCCGCAGCCCCGCCTGTGGGGTGGGGCAGGCTACTCCAGGGAATCCGGGACAGACGTGGGAGACTGGCGACACCCCCCCAAAACACGCCCCCTCCAACCATAGCTTCCACGTGTTCCTTGCTCGGAGTTTCCCTTCTTGATGGCCTCTGTCACCCTTGCCTGTTGAAGTTCTGCTGGTTCATTCAGGTCCAGCTCCAATCCCACGTCTGACACCAGACAGGTGCAGATTTGGGTGGAAGGCCATCTCTTCTCTGTTCTCTGGCTGCCTTGAAAATGGCACCTGAGCACGGATTCTGGTTGGCTCCCGCCGGCTCTCCTCAGGTGCGCGCAGCAATTTCTGTGTTGGGGCAGTGTGTCCTGTTCATCAAGGTTACACGCCATGCATGTGAGCTGCTCTGAGTGTGAGCCCCCCTTCAGCCGGTGTCACGTGGGAGACCCTGAGGCGCTCCCTGAGCCTTCCCGAGCACTTCGGAAAATGCCTCCAGGGCAGGGTTCCACACAAGGGGTAGAAGGGAATGTCTGGAGACCACTTTAGTTGTCACAACGGGGGTGGGGGAGGTGTCGCCACTGGCATCTACTGGGCAGGAACCAGGGATGCTGCTCTATGTTACAATATGGCCTAGGATAACCCCTCATGGCTAAGCGTGGTCCCTGGCTGATGGCAAGCAAGAGAACGAGAAGTCACACAGACAGGAGGAAGTGAGTTCTGCCAACAAGCACATGAGCTTGGAAGGGAAGCCCAAGGCTCAAATGAGGCCTCTGCCCTCCTGACCCCTTGATTTCAGCCTGTGAGCAGGGAACTTACTTACACGCGCCCAGGTTCCTCACCCGCAGGACCTCTGAGATAATAAGCGAAGGTTGGAAGTCACTGTGTCTGTGACAATTGATTGCACAGCTATAGAAAATCAGTATATGTATAAAGGGCTTACACGAGGCCTGGAGTAGAATAAGTGCTCAATGAATTATTCTTATGGTCCACCGCCTCCTCCTCCTTTTTTTTTGTAGAAAGGTTAGAGCTCTGTCCTCAAACCCAGAAGGACATGAAATACAGCTATATTTTCCCTCCTATGTGGGTCTGCTAGGGCCACCATAGTGAAGTATTACAATGTGGCTTAGACAACATAAATTTAGTTTTCCACAATTGAAAGAGGCTGGAAGTCCAAGATCAAGGTGTCGGCAGGATTGGCTGCTTCTCAGGCCCCTCTCCTTGCCTTGTAGACGGCCACCTTGTCTCTGTGTCCTCACGTGGTCTCCCCTCAATGCCCATCTGTGTCTACATTTCCTCTTCTCCTAAGGGCACACGTATGACCTCGTTTAATCTTACTTATCTCTGTAAAGACCCTATCCCCAGATACCATCGCATTCCGAGGTGCTGGGGGTGAGAGCTTCAATATGTGAAATTCCAGGGTGGGGGCATAGGGCATTATACCTCCTAAGTCCTTGAGTTAATTTCTGCTTCAGGTAATTTCAGTCTTGGTCCAGGCAGAGCCCTTCTCTAGGTCCCCTTTTTCCTGCCTTCGGTCTTGTCAGCTCTTTGTGGTTGCATGGGTTCCACCTCTGCTGTACTTGGTTTCGTGGGACCTTTTCTGTGGTCAGGCTGTGCGCCAGGTGAGTGAGGCTGAACAAGGCCCCCCACCCCCCCGAAGGCCTGGGCAGTGAATAATAAAGGAAGCCGCTTGTCCTCTGGAGTCCTAACGTTCCCTTGTGGCTCCGTATAGAAAAGAGGGCCTGTGCTGTCTCTGTCCTCAGCTTCCACAAACCTATGTGTGGTGAGTGGCAGGGCTCCTGTCTTTGGTGTCACCTGTGTCCACAGCTTCATCTCTTCCTTGCATCTTCCTTCTCTCTTATGCCAGGGTCAGGAGGCCGAGAGGAGGAAAACCATAACTTTTCCAGCCCTTCCTGCTTTTGTCTGTATCGCATTGTCTCCCTGAGGACATAGGTTTTTCAAGACAAAAGCCAGGGAAACACAAGCAGCATATTTTATTTCTGACTTGGTGCCTCTCCCTCTGAAGCAACGATTACAAGCAAAGTCTGACTGTTCAAAGGGGATGTGGGTGGAGGGGGAGAATTTCAGAGGAGGGGAGCGAAACTTTTTAGTTCACATTTCAGAAATATCACCTGCCACATTTTGCTTAAAGCTCAGTCTAGGGTGTCCATCACAGCTGTCATTTAAAATATTCAGTCCCAGTGTCTCCAGGAGAGTTCCTTCAGTTGCTAGACATGAGAATCAAAGTTTTGATGGGGCAACAGAGTCAAAGGACCTGGCGCATGTGCAAAATTTAAGACTCGTGGCAAAACCCAAGACATGGCTGATGCCTTCCCTGAACATCGGCCTTCCAAATGATCTGACTTGGGATGCTTAAAGAGAAATAGTTGCATTTCAGTAAACAGAATATATTAATTCAGAATTAGGACAAGCACACATTTAGAGAGAACATGTGACAAGAATGTGCAGGAAATGGTTTAAAAGCATTTGCATTCTATTTTAGGAGCCAGTGCGATGAGCTCCATGGAGAATCTGTACTGGACCCTGGGTAAATTCCTTCTGTTTCCCCTTCTTCATGAGACCTTTAACTCTAGCTACAGTGATTGGCTAAGTGATGGGCACCTGGCTGAAGCTGGACCAATCATGGGTCCGCACATACTTGGCCATCACTTGTGTTGTGTGTGGACATGTGGCCCGGACTGGACCAATCTGAGCCTCGGCTTGAGATTTCTTCAAATGAGGCTGAGTGTGGGATAGGCCGGTAGAAAGTGGGGAGAGAGTGGGGATGTTTTGATCCCTAAACTGTGAGGCTCTGAGCCCAAGAGTTGCTGGCAGCCATGGCTTTAGCCTCATGGAGATGGAAAGTATGACAACATGAAGCCAATTTTCTGGGCTGATCAGAGGCGAAGGCGCAGAATTCTGGTGGCATTCTTATCCCTAATTCTTCTTGCACCCGGGAGGCCCCCCTTTCAGGTTATGTGAGCTAGAGACCCGCTTCTTTGCCTAAGATAGTCTTAGCTGTGTTTTTTTTTTTCCTTATAAAAAAAAGTCAGTCTTGACTGAGAAGGAGTTATGTCTCAGCATCGAGTTAGAGTCAGGCAGGGAAAGAGAACTAACTGTAAGTGCCCACCTCAGAAAGACTTAGGTTTCAACCCGGTGCTCTGGGGCTCCTTTTGTCACCTGTGGGGTCTTGGGCAAGATACTTGACCTCTCTGGGCCTTGGTTTGCTCATTTCCAGGATGGAAAAAGTAGGATAATAAAATCCCTCCTGAATTTAAAGTATGTAAATTGGCATTATTTTTTCTTTCCCCTCATTGGTGTCCAGAAAGCTTGCCTGAAAGCCAATTTATTGAGCCCTTACTGCCTATTTATATTTACATATTTTTGAAATTCTTAGTTCCGTGAACATACATTGTGGAGATCTTATTACAGGACTTCCTTCCCTTAACCTATACCTGTGTCACAGGGATGAGTGTGTGATGCAAGACAAACAATTGGTGTTCTTTCAAGGATTTGTCACCCCAGAGGAGAAGAGGTCATGTCTTTTGGATCACGCAGCAACCATCTTCCCTGAGACATGACCAAAGTCTATATTTAATAGGAAAGAAGGGTATTGGGCAGGAGCAAGGAAGAGAGAGGGACCACAAGAAAGAGTTTGATGACATGGGATATTGATGTGACTGAACCCAGCATCATCCTGAACCAATAACATACTAAGTATATCTTTTTTCCTCCCTCAAGCTACTTTATATAGAGTGTCTATAACTAGGAATTGAAAAGGTCCTATTATTAGGTAACCAGATGTTCTTATTTGCCCAGGAGTCTTACTGCTATGCTTGTTGTCATGGTGTAGTTATTAATGTCATTTAACTTGACTCTCAAAAGCATCCTGGTGGAATGATAAATTTCATGTCACTCAACTTGGTGCACAGGTGCCAATATAAGAGTTCCTAATGGCTAAGAAAGCCATATCGTCTGAGAAAAGTAAGGTAAAAAGGCTAGAGAGCCAAAGGGCTTGTTATAGAGAGGTGAACTCCTGCTTCCCAGTGCTCAGAAGGGAGACAAGGATGGGATGACAGATGAAGGGAGAGAGGGAGGCAGGGAGACCATGAGAGAGAGAGGCGATCCCAACAATGATCGGTCCGTAGCGCTCCCCGTGGCCCCCTGCCTTCAGGGCGTTTCCCAGAAGGCGATGCTCTCTGTTCTGCTGGCTCCCTGATGCCTGTTCTATGTCCAGTCCTTTCCTGGGATTCTATGCCCTGCAGAAGCCCAAAGACGCTGCCCCTTAGGAATAACCAGAGTGTTCATCCCACCTACTCTTCACCTTCTAGTTGGGTGGCAGCGCCGGCTACGTGTCTAAGGAATGGAGCCAGGGGCCATCCATGAGCCTCCTCTGTTCATTACCTGCTGTACAGGAAAAGCCATGGGTGGACCATTTGCAAGAACACTACTTTCATGGCTGGCTTTGCTAGGTGCCTTCCAATTCTACCACCTTCCCTCCTGGTCTGCGTCAAGGTGACATTTTTGTTTCCTCCAGTGGTGAGGCTAACTTTGAACAAGAGTGATAAATACCAGACTCCAGTTGGAAGTAAAAGGATCCAGAAGATCTTACCTCCTGAACAAAATGGCACATGGAGGATGCCCGAAGAGTTCTCTGCAAAGTTCTGAGGCAAAGATGTGTCAGGGACCATGTGCAGCTTACAGCACTGCACAGAAAACGGAGCCCAGCATTGTGAGAGGGTGCCAATGTGAAGAATTTGGAATAAAGAATTACTCAGAAATAGAAACTGTTTTGGCAGAGTGGAAATGTTATATCGGTACAGAACGACTTCAAATTAATGGGCAGAATTCAATTTTGTTCATATGCATGCTCCAGTTTGGGAAAAGGGCCAAGTGCAAGGGCTCCATGAGGCTTTGGAAGGCACTAGAGTTTCTGACAAACCTTTCTCCTGCACGGCAGAGTTCAGAGATAAGCCTAATGGAAGCACTGTGCATATTACTCAAGTACACTTGCGTTCGGACAAGCGCCGTGACCGGTAGGGACAATTTCAACAGCATCTAGGTCTGCGGCACTTTGCTTGAGGCGATACCTAGACCAGATTATTTGCCGACCGGCATCAAATGTGACAGCAGGATAGCTCAGAGAGGCCTGTGTCCGGACGCCGAGTCTGTACCTGCCTTTATCTCTGTCCACGTCTGTATCGTCTGTGAACATCTGTGCACCCACACAGAGCCCAGCCCGGTCCACCAAACACCTACTGGGGACCCACTCTGGGCAGAATGCCGTGCTAGGCTCTGGTGCTCCAGCGAGCGAGGTGTCTTGGTTCTTTCCTCTGTGTGCTTACAGTGTTTACAGCCTCTTTTATGCTAAATAGAACAATAAAAACACTGTCCCATTTGGAGAGCCCATTGGCATTTGCAAGGTGCTTTTACGGCAAACAATCTTGTAGAGATGAAAAAAGCCGATCTTCCCATTCTACAGGTGGGAGACTCAACTCAGAAAGTCCAAAGACAAGTTCAAGGACACCCAGCCGTGCAGAATCCACATCTCCACCACCTTCCTCTTAAGTTACTTTTAACCATCGCACCTTTCTGTTTGACACTTTAAATTCCACTAGGCAGACAACTTTAAGAGTGGATATGGTGATGAAAGTTTTGTTAAAGCAAGTGAACCCCTTCGATGTCCTGTCTCATGAAAACACACATGAACAAAAATCAGTGTGAATCTCCTTGCTTTGGGATTTCATACTGTGACTTTAGACCATGGGGACTATTTTAATTTGAATTTTTCCTCTTTTAAGCTTTCTGAGACCCTTTTAGAGGTCCAGCATCTTGGTTTAGTCTTTCCTTTCTTTCTTCTTTCCTTCCTGCATTTACTTATTCATTCAACAAGTATTTACTGGCCACTCCTCTGTGACAAGGATTACATTAGGGGCTGGTGGTTCAGAGACAAATTAAACACACGTGCAGTCCCCAAGGGGCTCACAGCCTTGTGCGGGGAGAGGCATAATCTTGAGAGTCGGTGTGATAAGCCCCTACCAGGACTGTGCAAATTGCTAAGGAAGAAGTGGCTGGTCCACTCAGAAGCAGTGGAGGCTTCGCAGAAGCAGCACTTAGCTTGGTTCC
>PVJD01014099.1:0-30700 GCA_004026545.1 Mormoops blainvillei | reverse complement strand
ATATATAATAATAATAAACAGTATTGATAGATAATCTTATAAAATAGTTGATGTGGGGTTTTTAATGTGTATACTTAACATTTCCTATGTGAACAATTGTTTATTATAGTTACCTCAGCCCATCTTTTAGGCATACATTACCACAGCAAATCTGGCTTGTGCCTCAACACCTAACTTCCTTTCTCCCAGGGTCTGCTGATAGAGATACTGGTTCTTTTGACCCTGACCACACAGCTTTTTCTCCTTATTTCTGGGCCATATCTAGGTATTGGATACACTGCGCACCAAAATGGGTATTCAATTAGAGGAAAAGTCCTCATACCAGTCCTAAGCTAATTGCCCCTCAGATCCATTTCCTGCCCTTTCTGGCTCTGCTACATGCTGTGAGAAAGCAGGGAATGAAGAGGAGTGGGTTGACTCCTGTAAAGTACATTTCCAGGCCCCCTTCCAAGTGACTTCCAGTTAGATATATCCAATGGGTGGCACTGGTGAGAGACTAGAGGGTAAGAAGAAAGAAGAAGCCAGGGTATCTCGACCTCTCAGCTGTGTGTGCACACACTCATACTCTCTCCCTTTTCCCCCTTCTCCTTCTGCCCCTCTCTTTCCCTCAAGCGATGGCGATGTGCTCTACATGGCTGATGCAACCACCAGAAAGCCCTCCCTCCAACTCCTACACCTCACTAGGCAGCCCCACAGTGGTTCCAGTTCCTGCCAGGAGATCTCATTCCTGGGCTCTGGTAATGCTACCTTCTCCCTATGTCATCCCTAGGCGTGACAGTGGCTTCCTGCTGCTGCTTATCACTAAGTTGCTTCAATGCACTGTTTGGCTTCTCAGCTCTTGCAAGCCTTGTTTCACAGTTGCCTCCTGTTGAACTATTTGCCTCTTTTTTTTTCCTGAGTGGACTGGGAGGACTTCATCTGACATATCAGAATTTTACCCTTTACCACAT
The DNA here is from genome assembly GCA_004026545.1 of Mormoops blainvillei. Taxonomy (NCBI): domain Eukaryota; kingdom Metazoa; phylum Chordata; class Mammalia; order Chiroptera; family Mormoopidae; genus Mormoops; species Mormoops blainvillei. Next base: position 29,750 of record PVJD01014099.1, on the reverse strand, counting down.
TTCCCCACAATAGATAAAAATCACTACAGTATTACCGTCTTGTCTGCATCTCTCTTCAGTGCCATAATAAACACTCTGCACAACACTACCATTGAAAATAGACAATTCTCTTATTCATACAACTGAAGAGAATCACTCTGGCTCATGCATAGCCTAGTCCATTAATGAATGCAACTTTCTTTCCCTAGTTCTCTCAGCCGCAAAAATGTACAGCAGCCAACAGATTCCTAGACTAGAATAAGATAGTCCATGGTAGGCTTGTTTTAAACGTGTGTCTGTGTGTATATAAACATGTGTAACTGCATAAACACACACCTAAAGTCAACAGTTCAAGAAAAATAAATACCAAAAGACAGAGCGCGTGTGCATAGGGGTTACAATGCCAAGAAAAGACGACCAAAACTCCTTTATGGAATTAAGGCTTCCAATTCCAGACAAGACAAGATAAACAGGGACTGGATTTATCTTCATGACTGAAACAAAAACAAAATAATGCATGAGATCACGGTTTTCAAGACCTTGGACATCAGGCAATGAAGAACAGTAATCCCTGAGGGATGGGGGGAGGGGGATATGATGTGAGCCCTATGATTGCTCCAGCTTAATGCCTTAAGAGAGCTTCCAAGCTACCAAATACAGAGGGGAAGCTCTAGCAGACTCTCTCTATTGATAAAGCTTACAGTCTGGATGTAAAAGCAGCTGAAGTCATTGGACAGAATACTAGAGAGGAGATACGAACAGAAGGAGAATCCTGGTGATCCACAGAGGTCTCTTCCTAGGGTATTCAACAGAGGTCAGCATATACACATAAGGGGAAAGAATAATCTGAAAAGATGAGAAAGAACAATACCTGGCTACTGGAATAGTACCTGTCCTCATGAGCCAGAGTGGAAAAACTCACAATTTATGGAGTATTGGGTAGAACAGTCAGGATAGTCTTGCCTCAATAGCTGGAATAACTAGACCTAGAATGAGTACTGCTCCAGACCCACCTAACAAATCAAAAAGCAGGACCCCTAAGCATCGAACTATTTCTGAGTAAATTCGTGGCATCTAGAAACAAAGCTCAAGATGATTTATAGTAGTATATACAAAAACATCTAGCACCTAACAAGGTAAAATTCACAATGTCTGCCATCCGACTGAAGATCAGCAGGCCTACAGAGAGGTGGGAAAATGCAGCCAATAAGGAGGATAATCAATTAAGTGAAACAGACTCAAATTTTAAAAGTACCAGAGAAAGGTTTTAAAACAATTACTATAACATATATATGTTCAAAAGGTTAAGCACAGACATGGAAAATATTATTTTAAACATATGCAAATGGCTTCTGAGCATAAAAACTGTATTGTCTCAGATGAAAAATACACTGAATAGAATTAATGGCAGATTAGATATTGTGGAAGAAAAGGTGGGTTAAAAAGGGCACAAGAAAAAAAAATCCAAGACAAGACACAGAAAAAAATATGAAAATGCACCAGTGAGATGTAGAACAACTTGCAATGGTCTAATGTACAGGTAACTGGTACCCGTAAATATGGAAAAGATGGAAAGAATATATGAAGAAATAACGGCTGAAATTTTCCCAAACTTAATACAAACTATAAAACCACAGACCTAGGAAACCAAATGAATCCCATGGAAAAGAAACATGAAGAAAACTATACCAATGTAAGCTATATTTAAATTGCCCCAAACCAGTAATAAACAAAAAATCTTAAAAGCAGCTGGAGGAGAAAGACATGTTACATACAGAGGAACAAAGACAAGAATGAGAAACAACATAAGCAAAAAAGATCATGGAGCAAGAAATGCAAAAAAAAAGGGGAAAAAACAGCCCAGAATTCTATACCCAGGAAAAACATCTTTCAAAATGAAGGTGAAAATAAAGATATATTCACACACAGAAAAGCTGAAAGAGTTCAGCAGCCGCCCCCACTACAAGAAACGTTAAAGCATATCCTCCTGGCAGAAGGAGACTGACACCAGATGGAGACAAGAAACAATGGACTGAAGAGCCCTGGAAATAGTATACAGATATCAATTATATATTACCCTTTAAGAGTTATTTCTTATTACTTAAATGTCTTTAAAAGATAATTTTAAACAAAAGTCATAGCAATGGATTGTGAGGTTTATACCCTGTGAAAGTAAAACACATAGAAAACTATCAAAGGTTTAGAGGGAAGAAATGGAAGTATCCTATTGTGTAACATCCTTATACTAAATCTGAAGTTGCAGAGTATCACTTCAAGGTAGACTGTGACAAGTTATAAAGATGTTATACTATAAATCTTGAAGTAACAACTGAAATAACAAAACAATGAGTTACGGTTAATAAGCTACAAGGAAATAAAATGAAATTTTAAAATACTTGACTAATTAAAAAGGAGGCAGAAAAGTAGGAAAAGGGAACAAAAACAAATGGGACAAATTGAAAACAAATAGCATGATCACAAATTCAAAATAACCATATCAATACTCACATCAAAGTAAATGGACAAATCGCCCCAATAAAAGGTAGAGGTTATCACATCATATTTTTTTAAAGCAAGACCCAACCACACGCTGCCTATAAGAAAGTCACTTTAAATATAAAGACATAAATGTGTCAAACATAAAAATATGCCCAACAATTCCACTTGTAGCTATATACCCAAGAGAAATGGTCGCACAAAGACTTGTTTACAAATGTTTGTAGAAGCATTATTCATAATAACCAAAAAGTGAAAGAATAACCCAAATTTTCATCAACTGAAGGGATAAATAAAATACAGTATATTCAGTGGAAGCGTATTCAGCTATAAAGTAAAATGAAGTAATGACACATGCTACAACATGAATAAACCTTACGCTAAGTGAAAGAAGCCAGTCACAAAGGACCACATATTGTATAATTCTATTTACACAAAATGTCCAAAATAATCAACTCCATGGAAACAGAAAGTAGACTGATGGTTGTCTAGTGCTGGAGGTGTTGGGAGAAAACAAGATGTGACTACTAGGATACCAGGTGTCTTGTAGGGGTGATGAAAATGTTGTCAACTTGACAGTGGTGAAAAATTGATAGAATTACATAGAAAATCCTTAAGAATATTGAATATCTGCCCTAGCTGGTGTGGCTCAGTGAGTTGAGCACTGGCCTGGGAGCCGGGGGGGTCACAGGTTTGATTCCCGGTGAGGGCATGTGCCTGGGTTGCAGCCGGGTCCCCAGTTGGGGCCATGTGGGAGATGGCCAGTCGATGTTTCTCTCCCTCCCTTCCCCTCTCTCTAGAAATTAATAAATAAAATCTTTAAAAGAAAAAGAATATAGAAGATTCAAACTAGAACAGCTAGAAAATTTTTGAAAAAGAACTAAGTTGGAAGGACTCAATTTTAAGACCCACTTGACTGCTACAGTAAGCAAAATTATGTGTATTGGCAAAAAGCTAGATACAAAGATAAGCGACATAATAGAAGGTCCAGAAATATATCCACACAAATATCAGCAATTGATTTTGGACAAAGTTGCAGAAGTAAATTAATGAAGATCATCTTTTTAACAAAAAGGTTGGAAAAATTAAACACAAATTAAGCAATGAACCTCAATCTAAACCTCATACATTTTAAAAAACAAACTCAAAATAAATCACAGATCTAAATGTGAAATGTGAGGCCATAAGACTTTTAGAAGAAAACATATGAGAAAACCCCCTTGACCTGGGGTTAAGCAATGAGTTTTTAGACATGACAACCAAAACCACAATCAATAAAAAGGAAAAGTTAATAAATTGTATTGAATTAAAATTTAAAATGTTTGCTCTGCAAAAGACACTGTTAAGATAATGAAACACAAGCTACAAAATGGGAGAGAATATTTGCAAATTACATATCTAACAAAGGAGTTGCACCCATAAATATAAAGAACTCTCAAAATTCAAAGAAAACAAACAGTACAATTAGAAAATGGACAAAATACTTGAACAGTCACTTTAAAAAGGATATGTGAATGGCAAATAAGCGCATGAAAACATGCTCAACATTAGGGAAATGTAAATTAAAACTGTAATAAGATACCACTACACATCTATTATAATGACTAAAATAAAAAATACTAACAAGACTAAGTGCTGGAGAGAATATGGGACAACTGGAACTCACACATTGCTAGTTGGAATGTACAGCCACTACAGAAAACAGTTTGGCTGTTTTCTTATAAAGTTAAACTTACTCTTGCCCTATTACCCAGCAATCCTATTTCTGGTTATTTGCCACAGAAAAATGAAAACGTATGTTCACACAAAAACCCATAAACTAATATTTATAGCAGCTCTATTCACAATCACGAAAACCTGCAAACAACCCAATTGCCCTTCAGCTGGCAAACAAATAAGCTGTTATATTCATAAAATGGAATCTAATTCGGAGATAAAAATGAGCTAACTACAAATACATGCAACAACATGGGTGAATCTCAAAGGCATTATGCTGAGTGAAAAAGCTAATCCCAAAAGGTTATATGCTGAAAGTTTCCATTTTATACACCATATTTGAAAACACAAAACTATAGTGATGGAGAACAGATCAGTGGTTGTCGGGGGGGGGGGGGTGTTGCATGAGAGAGTTTTTTAGAAAGATGGAATTAGTGTGCATCTCAATTGTGGTGGTGGTTGCGCATATCTATGCAAATGTTAAAATTCATAAAACTGTGCATCAAAAGTCAATTTTACTTGTGATAATTTAAAAAATAAAGTCAATAAATCTAAAAGTAAGTAATAATTTAAAAAATAAAAGAGTGTAGATAAAACAAAATAAAAGACTGTGCCCTCGGGAACACAAAAAGCTAACAGTCAATTGATACCACATGTTACTCTGCAAGAAAAAGTTAACATAATAGGCCTGATGTTGCTATCTCTAGGCTGGCCTGCTTGCATGATTGATCCTCGCAATAGCTCCTGGGAACTTGGCCTATAAAATATTCCATGTGCTACTAATTGATAAGGTTGTTTTGTGTGCCTGGAACACTGAATTCTGCCATATCAGCCTAGCCAGATTGATTGTTTCTGCAAATGTGATTTATGGTGAACACCTGCTTTCCTTCTGGGAGTCTGAAATTTCAGTAATAGTGCCTGATAAGCCCCCAATAAAAAAAAAGTCTGGGTCTTAAGCAAGCTTCCCTAGGCAGTGCATGTGTTGTTGCTGGAGGAAGAAGCTTGTTCTGCGGAACCCCACCCTAATCCCCCAAGGGAAACTTTAGAAACCCACATCTAGACTCTTTCAGCCTCCACCCATTACATCTTTTCCCTGCTGCATGTCCTATCACTGTAATAAATCATAACTGTGACTACATACGTCTCTGAATCCCATGAGTCTTTTCTAGCAAATCACCAAGTGTCTGGGTGATTGTCAGATGCCCAAAACAGTTACCAAATATAAGTGGTACTTTAAATCTTAACCCTTTCCTCAAATTCTGTCTCTAGAACTGTACTGCCTACTTTTCAGCCTCCTTTAGAATCCCAAGCAGTGCCATAACCATTGTAGTATGAACATCTGCCTCAGGTCCTCGAGACAGCCCCATATGTCATACCCAAGTTCCAAGTGGACATCTGAGCCTGATGTAAGTAAAAGTTATAGTTAGGTGCAGCAGCAAATAACAAAGACCCATTTCTCTCTCACGTATAAAGAGACTAGAAGTACGCAGACCTGGCAAGGCAAATCTATGCTATTAGAGACCCCAGCTCCATCTAACTTATTGTATTGCTAGAAGCACCTTCCATTCCCAAGGTTACCTCTTCATCCAATATAGCTGCTAGAGCTCTTAGTCATAACATCCACATCCAAGAGGACAGATAGCATGGCAGAAGAAGGGCATACTACCTTTCTTTTAACGATACTTTGCATAAATCCTACACAATACATCTAATCTTTAGCCAGAATCTGGTCACATGACCACACTTAACTGCAAGAGAGGCCAGGAAATGCAGTGGTTTCATTGTACAGTCCCACTCAAAGACGTTGTAAGTAAGCCTGGGGCCAAATCTGCTAGTTCTAACAAGCTCCCAGGTGATACTGGTATGTCTATTGAAACAACATCATAAACTCAAGATGAAGGTTCTCTTCAAACTGTATTACTTAAAATTTAAAAAATTAATTTATCAACAACCAGCAGCAACCAAAAAAAAAAAAAAAAAAACACGCGAATCCTACTACACTTCTCATTTCTGGGTTATGTATGACAAAGTACTCATCAAATACTGCAACCGGAATTGCCAACTGCTTTCCAAATCTGTTCTTCCTCCAGCTAGACTACATTTCCCTGCCTCTCTTCCAGTTAGAGGTGGTCTCATGACCAAGTTCTGTCCAACAGAAGCAAACAAAACAATATCTAACACTTCCAGGTTTAGCACCTAAGTCTTCCCCATATGATCCTCTTTTTTTTTCTCCTCTTTCATTGGCTGAAAAGGGAGGATTCCAAAACCCTCAGGGATGGGAAAGCCACAAGATGGAAGGCACCTGGTGCCTGAATCACTACATGGATTATCCACCTGCCAGACCCTTGCACTGTCCCATTACATGAGTAAAAAGCAAAATCTTATGTTAGACCACTGAAATTTGGGGTTGGTCTGTTATAACAGCTAGCATTACCCTAATACAAATATCCACATTGATTAAAAGCCAGGTAGCATGCTTTAACCAAAAGAGAAAAGTCTCCTAAAATATATTCTCTTGAAGGTGGAATGGAGACAATTTTTCAAAAGGCATGTGAACTGAAAAATAAAACAAAAATTGAAATTAAAAAGGAGTTACTGATTCTCAAGCCATGTAAGCCTAACATATCACATGTAAACTAATGGCAAACAACTTGTCAGAAAGAGTTTAATGAGAGTAACAAACAGGATGTATACAGCCTCGCCTGTATAATCTTTCAGGTAGGATGGTTAACAGCTTACCAGCTAACAAGTTCATAGGGAGGTTAAAGCTTTCCCCAATCTTCTATTTTAATGAAAATTTCAAAACATACCAAATAGTTGAAAGAAGAGTACAAAGCCCATCTTTTCACCCACCACCTAGATTTAACAATTTCTAATATTTTGCCATATTTCTCTCTATACTATATGTGGCATGTGTATTTTTGACTGAAATTTTTGAAAGGAAGTTGCATACATTAGGACTCATACACTTCACCCCTAAACACTTCAGCCTACACCTCCAAAAACTAAGTACATTCTCCTTATATAACCTCAATTATCATACCTAAGAAAAATAACAATAATTCCCTAATATCACCTAATACAAAGTCCACATTCAAAGATCCCTGATTGTCCCCAAAACATTTTTATACGTTTTCTATGAACCAGAAGCCAATCAAGTTTCATAAACCAGAAGCCAGTCAAGTTTTCTGTGCTACATTCGTTGTCTCTCTGTCTCTATTAACTTAGAACTTTGTCTTAGTCTGCTTAAGCTACTAGAAAACAAAAATACTGGGCTGAATGGCTTAAACTACAAGCATTTATTTCTGCCCTGGCTGGACGGGTCAGCTGGTTGGAGCGTCATCCCATGCATCAAGAGGCTGCAGGCTGGGTCCCTGGTCAGGGCGCGTGCCTAGGTTGCGGATTTGAGCCCCAGTCAGGATGTATATGGAAGACAATCAATCAATGTTTCTCTCTCACATCAGTGTTTCTCTCTCTTCCTTTCCCTTCCTTTCTCAAATCAATAAACATATCCTCAGGTGAGGATTTAAAAAAACATTTCTTTCTCACAGCTCTGGATGCTGGGAAGTCCAAGATCAAGGTGCCAGCAGATTCAGTGTCTGGTTAGGGCACTCTTTTTGGCTTGTAGATGGCTGCCTTCTTGCTGCTATCCTCACGTGGCAGAGAAAGGGGAAGCTCTGGTTTCTTCCTCTTCTTATAAAGGCACTACTCTCATCATGGAGACCCACCTTCATGACCTCATCTAACCCTAATCACCTCCCAATGGCCGCACTTGTAAGTACCATCACATTAGGGGCTAGAGCTTCATTGTATGCATCTGCAGGGGAGGCACAATTCAGTCCCTAACAAACACTTATCTGCCTTTTTGTTTCCCCTGACAAAGAATCTTTGAAGAAACCAGGGTAACTGTCTTAACTGTCCTGTAAATTGTCCCATATCTTGGATATGTGTGTTTTCACATGGCATTTATAATTTGTTTCCCTGTCCCTCATATTTCCTGCAAGCTGGAAGACATGCCTAAAACCTCAATTAGATTCCGAAGAAACACTTGGAGGACGAATACTGCAGAGATAAAGCTGTCTGCTTCCTATTGCATCACATCAGGAGACACATGATACTAGAGAGTTCCACTAGGAGGAACAATACATTTAATAACTAGGTTTTAAGCTTGTGATTGCCATCCCTTTCCACTGTAAAGACACCTCTCCTTTGCAACGGTCAAGTAATCTGTGGGATGATGCTCAGCACCATGCAGCTACCATGTTCTCCAAGAACGTCTCACCTGCAGCTCTTGAATTCACTGAAAATCCTTGTCTAAATCAATTATCATTGGGAGTCGTAAAATGGTGATTTCTTAAATTACGTCATTCTAAAAAGGGTAACTTCTGAAAGTTCTAAGAAACGCTTTCAAGAAATGTCATTTTTCCCACTTTAACACACATTTTAGTTCCATTTATTACTTTTAAATAATGCTACCTTACCACATAACAATAATCTATTTCTAATTTTTTTTACTACATAAAAGTCATTTGCTTTATTTTAAAACAATGTTTCAATTGCAAAAGTAATGTGTCAGTGTTACAGGAATTTCAGGCCATTCAGAAGAGTATCAAGGGCAAAGTAACATCTCCCTCCTTCTCTCCCAACAACTGGTCCCACTGCCAAAACACAACCACTGCTAAGGTTGTGTGCCTTTCCAGGGAAGCACGCGTGTCATAAATAAATATCTACATATTATGTTTATACACATACATTACATAATGTTTAAAGAATAAATGAGATAATACTACACACAACTGATCTGTGCCTTGCTTTTACCACAACAGCAAGTGTGGACACCTGCCTTCAAAGGAGATCCTAAAATACCTCTTCTTATCAGCTGCATGATACTCCTTAGCAGGAATGTGCTATGATTTAACCAGTCCCTTCTTGATTAGGATTGCAACTTGTTTCTGCTGCAACAAATACTGTAGTGCATGTAATGTAACATGCTAATGCAAGTATTTCTGAAGAATAAAGTCTAAGAATAGAGACTGCTGGACAAAAGAGTAGGGTAGATACATTGTACCTTCTTTTCTACGTATTAAAAAATAGCCCACAAAAAAATTACAGTTCTCCTCACCCCCACTAGCTGCATCCTAATGCAGGGTCAGATTACAGCAGGCCTCTCCTGAACCAGCCTCGAGTAGCAACGCTGGCCAAAGAATCACAGTCCAGAGTGAGAATGAAAACCAATATTTACCAGGTGTTTAAGTACCACAAACTGCACTTGACCTTTAGAGTATCTCATTCATACAATAATCCTACGAGGTAAGTGACACTGTCTGCATTTCTGAAAAGAGAAAACTAAGGCTCAGAGAGCTTACCCAATATTACATGCAGCTTTATAAGTAACCGGAGCAGCATTTGAACCCACGCAATCTGGTATCAAAGTGAGACCCTATGGAGTTGCCCCAAACTAGGGCCAAAGTAATGAGTTCTTTAAAAAATAGGAGTTTTGATTAACCAAGAAGAGGGTGGTCCCAAAATGTTTGCTCAAGGGCCTGAATGTTGATTTCATGCTACTGCAAAAAGTCTATTTTCCCCTTTCAGATTTTGCCTGTGGACCCACTCTCAGTCTGTGCTTAGTAATCCATCTCCAGCAAAGCGACAGTGAGCCCACGGGCCACAGAACCTGGAGGGCTTGGAAAAGTTGATAGGCAGGAAGCAGGGGTGAAACAAGAAGCAGGTGGTAGACTAGCATGGCCAAGTTAGGTATTTTAGACCCGTATCAGTTGTCACAAAAACATTATGGGGGAAGTGGAACTACTGTACACATGAGAGAGAACCACAATTAACTGGCGCAGTCTGTTTATACCATCTTTCCCTGCCTCAAACACTTGCTATTTCTGTGGCACAGACATGCTGTGTGCCCAGTAGCTTCAGGATGGCACTTAATCACTACAGAACCAGGCAGCTGGGAGCTCCCTGCCCTGACAAAACAGGTTAGACTGGTGGCCTTGCCTGTTGCCATGCAGCTCCCATCACAGGGTCTGGGGTGCTGCTTTCGACTTCCCTGGAGTCTGGTCTGTGGTCACCTTCCCTTGTAGCTGACTGGGGCTGTTGTCAGGGAGGAGTGCTTATAACTCTCTCTTGGTAGAAGGGGGAGTTCCTTTCCATTTAAATGGTAAGCATTCACAGTGTATCTGTCTCTTATTGTCCTTAGGTCCTTTGCACCAAAGTAAGTGCTAGTTATTGGATCTATTTGTGTACAACACTCCTAATGTAACATCAACTATTCATTGGGAACAATGGGATAAAAACGAGAAGGGGGGAGAAAATATCTTTGCCTTTGTCCATATTGTCTCAATTCCAGAAGCTCCATAGGTACAGACAACAATTGAAAGGTTACAGAAAATTGAGAACATAATGTGATTTAAATAAGAAGTGGCCATCAAATTGGATGATCTCAGGAGAATCGTAAAATACCATCACAAATGCCACAGAATGAAGGCATGGACACACTTCCATAGTTCAAAAATCATACAGCACAAAAGTATATAGAGTGATGTCTCCCTCCCACCCCTATGTCACGGCCACCTGGTTCCTACCCTCCCCACAAGGAAACCAATGTGACAGTCTATTGCATGTTCTTCCAGAGATATTTTATGACTATAATGACAAATATATGTATTATCACAATTTATTTTAATATATTTATATATAAAAGCCTTCCCTCTCAGATTAAAGTACCACTGAAACATTTTAAAAGTGGCAGAAATTAGATTTTTTTTAAATTTCAAAGTAAAGACTTTAAAATTCACAGTTGAACTCTTTCACTCATAAAAATTTGTTCACATTTAAAAGTTAAATTGTTTATCTCCAGAAATGAAGTGGCGCACCCAGTGTGCAGCAGATACTTAAATGTTTCCTTGTGTCGTCTGTCCTTTATTACTCAGAGGCAACAGGAAAATTACTCACTTCCTCTATTGATCTCAACAAATGCAATCTGATTTCTTACTATTAAAAAAGAGAAGTCCTGAAAAGCTGTGCTGCATTCACTTAAGTGTTCAAGGATTTTCATACTGCATTTTTATCAGAATTTCAATAGTTTTCAGTATATAATGAATAATTAGCCAATCAAATGATATTAGAGTTCAGATTGGAGAGGGGGTTCTTGAAACAGAAGAGAATATCCCTGAGAGAGAGAAATGTTTTCTCACAATTATAAGCATCCCAAATCAAAATATTAATATTTGGCATAACCTAGAACATTACATATTGACAAACTAAATTTCTTAATACATTTTAAAGTAACACTAAAACCCAAAGACATAGTACAAAAATTACACGGAATGTTATGAAATGATGCTGCCATTTCTGAACAATCACCAATTAAACCAGATTTCAGTAACACAAAGTGAAACACTGTAGCACAGTTCCAATGACTAAAAGCTTGTGATGAGTCTAAAAAGTACGTATCAGCAAAGGAAAATTCCACTGCTGTTTTTAAGCCTTAAGATAAAGGTGACTGAGCTCCTAAGAACATGGAGTACTCCTCAGAAAATGTATTTTTAAATCCCCCATTTAGCTTCCATGCACTTGAGCATGTATTTATGAGCCTGTCAAAGCTACATTCTAAAATATTTTACATTGCATTTTAATGAATTGGATATAAGGGCTATAAAATAAAAATATTTTCAAGGCTATCTATATAATATAAAGGCAATCTTCATTTGCATTATGGCTGAGTCAATCACCAGAAACGACAACGTGTTTTAACTCCCCACTCTGCTCTCTGCTCAGAAAACCTCCTAGCTTACATGCAGCCCTGGCATCAAATATTTGTCACCAACTAACACAAACCACAGAACTCAAGAATGACCAGGTATTAAGGCCAAAGTTTGTGTTTACACCTGTAATTTGCTACAACCATAATCACTTTTGGACCTGGTCATGTTTCAATTCAAGATCTGTGGAGGCCACTATCCCCTGAAAACCCAAGGGCTCCCGACAGCACTTCGTAACATTGGTGGCCATGAGCCTGGGCTGTCAACGACCAATCAAGAGCCACGCAAAGCAAGACCCAGGGCCAAGGGTAATTTTCACATTAAAGATTAAGATGTCTTCTTTCCATTCTCTATCAGGGAACCCGGAATGGAAATTGAATGGAGAAATCCCTCCAGTATAAGAGATAAAGTAAAATGCTGCCTCTTGGGACCGGTCACGAGGTGGGCCCTCTCTATTTCAAATGAGCGTGCCAATGTGGGGCCTAACTCTACTGAATTAAATTCAAAAAGAGAATACTTGGTTCCACTTTTGGAGTGACAGGGTGGGGTTCAGAGGGCATAGTAGAGGAGAAAGGACGATTCAGATTATGGCTAAATGACACATGTAATGACAAAAGATTTGAATTGACCACTGTGCATGTGACACACCATGTGCCATTAAATCCAGAAAAGGATGGTGTCAACAGCCCACCCTTCACAACAAAAGAAGGCTGACTCCATAATTAAAACCATTACTTTTCCTATTCACACATTCACAAGTGTATCTTCAAAGTCATGTCCATGTCATAATCTGAGGAATATAAAAACTTCTCTCTGCTTGGAGAAGGCAAGTAACTGGGCATAACTTCCCACCTGGACACAAGGGTGGAAGATGTGCCCATCTCCTGGCCTAGGTCCAACATGGCTGGGTACCACTCTGGGTCCTGAACCACACTCACCTTTTACAGTGCTTCATGCCCTGACGTTATTAACTAGAGACCAAGAACACCTCTCAGAAGTGGACGCCCAGATAGGTTGACCATGGATATGGCATCCACCAGGCCACCCAGCCCATACCCAAATCGAGAAGCCCTCAGCCATCGCCCTGACCCTCACTGTAACCTGCCTCCTGGGATGGCACAGTCCCCTGCGAAGGCACCCACCTCCCACCAGGGCACACACACTCTGTTTAGCTGAACTGGGGTCCGGGGGCGCGATGGGGTGAGGGGCAAGTCAGAACCCGGTGAGCAGAACCAGGCCACCTTTGTGCCTTTAATTTTCCTGGTTCCCCACTAAGAAACGTCGAAATGGGGTGGAATGGTTTTCAACAGTAATAGAAAACCAAAAAAATACAGACAGTTGACCTTGGGAACCAGCACCAACACAGAGAGAAAAGAAAAAGGCACGAAACACGTTGTGAGTGAAGGGGTAGTACAGTGAAGTGTGGGGGGGTGGGGGGAACGCAGTGGCCGAACTGCCCGAAAGGTGGGGTGGTGGGCGCGGGCGGGGTGCTCACCATAGATCATGGCCAGCCCGGTCTCGTGCAGGAAGCGCACCCGGCGGTGCTTGAAGAGCCAGATGGTGAGGATGGTGAGCGTGAGCAGCAGGATGAAAGTGAGCAGGCTCACGCTGTCTTGCCTGTGGCTCTCCTCCGCCTCCTTCTCAGTGGCGAGCTCCTCCATGGCGCTGCTGTCCTCAGCCGCCGCCCCAGAGGAGGAGGCCGCGGCCAAGACACGCAGCCCCCGACCCAGCAACAGCGGCAGCAGCGACAGCAGTAGCAGCCGCGGTGGCAGCGCCTGGGCTGCCCGCCCCAGGCCAAAGCGCGCCGCGTCATCACCACCAGGCTCCATGGCCGCGGAGCTGCCTGCGCCTCCTGCGTGCGGAGCAGCAGCCCGCGCTGCCGGCGAGTTGACTCCGAGCAGCAGACCTGCCGGAGTGGCGGTGGCAGCCGCAGCTCCTCCTCCTGCCGGCGCCTGATCGGGGGAGGGGCGCGCGCAGTGCGCAAGATCCCCAAGCACCGCCCCCCCCGCCCGCGCACCTGTTCGGCCCCCCGCCGCGCCCTGCCCACCGTCCGCCGGGCCACCGAAGCAGGTTTGGTTGTCACCGTCCTACTCACGGACCCGGCCGCCAGTCCCTGGCCTCTCTGAGCTCCTCCCCCGGTTCTCGCATACCTGGCTAGGCCGTCTGGGGTCGTGGGGTCGGGTTCCCGAGCTCTCGCCGCCACGTATCCTAAACCGGACGCCAGAGGTCGCCCGCCTGGCAGGAGCATCAGCTTGGATTTGCGACTTCAGTGGTCTACAGTCCTGTCTCTGGGGCCACTGCGGAGTGTTTCATCTCAGACACAGTGTAGCTTCCCTGGGCTCAGTAAATTGGGGGGCCCTGGAGGAAGTGAGGAGCTGCAAAACCACATTACCCCCTACAGCTCTCTTTCCACATCTCTCGTAGTGCCTGCCAGCTCTCGGGGCTTCCCAGAATCTGCCAGGCTTCATTCAAACCTCTGCCCTACTCTGTCCCTAAGTGAGGGCCCACAAGGGGTCGGAATGTGGGGAGAGCATTAAAATATATTCTTCACCACTTGAGAAATAGATTCATTTCTTATTCTGGGAAGGGGGCTGAAGGAACTGAACACTTGAAATTCCCAGTAGATGAGTGGTGGGGCGGGTGGTGGGGGGGAACCATGTATTACTTTTACATTGACATTATCATAGCCCGGGAAGTCTTAGGATGATTCTTAGGACCAGGCCCAGCTCTGGAAACAACTATAAACTGGACTCTGGAGGATAAAACCGCTTGGAACAAATTCTCAGGAACTAGAATTTTCAATCTACCTTGTTCGAGAAAGAAAAGAGAGACCAAATTATAATCACTGAATTGCCCGGGCCTACCACTATACTCTTAAAGTGTGTATTGAACCACTCTGAAAGCCATACAAACTGCCGGGATTTCTCTCCCAGAGGTATTTGCATTTTTAAGAGGATTCACTGAAGAAAGCAATGCTTAACTAAAGAGGAATAATAGAGATAGCATTAGGTAGGAAAGATATACGGACCACTGCAGCCTTCCTGACTCCCCTCTAGGTGAACACCCTGGCAAGCCCATTGAGGCCCTCCTTTAAGCAGAAGAATCTCATCTAGATTTTAGGTAGAGTTTCCTATTCCTCCAGACAGTCACCCAGCCTCTGAAAAATCCATATACAAGTCATACCTCGGTACTCGTCAGCTTGAGAACTCATCAAACCCTGTACGCATCACATTTTGATGAGGCAAAGATGTTTCAGCACTTGGTGCTTGCTCAGGAGTTGTCACACTTGCTAGACTTTGTATGAGTCATGACACCACCCTGCAAGCGTAAGTGCTTCATAGTTTGGTACTCGTTGGTTTTGGCATTTGTCACAAGTTTTGGTACAAATTAACGACAATTACCAAGGTGCCTTGTAGTTCCATGCAGGTTTCCAGTGAAATTGCAAACACTGAAAATCTGGATGGTCATAGAGAAAGTTATACAACAATGGGAAAACTTGATCTCATTTCTGGAGACTCATTAAAATCCATGTTATTGAAAACTGGCCATATTGATCATAATATTTAATATTACACCCCCTTGGGTCTCCAAAAGTCAAAAACAGAACTTCTCTTTATAGTTCACGCTGAGGACACCTCAGGAACTACCTTAAACGTACAAAATTCTTAGAACCTGTGGCAGGTTGTATTTTCAAAAAATGCCCACAAGCATATTTCCAATCCCACATGCTCTTCCAGAACCATGCTTCTCACCCATCAGTAAGGGGCATCTATGTTCCCACCCCCTTAACCTTCAGCAGACCCTTGCAGCTGCCTCAAGGAATAAAACGTGGCAGTGGAGACCGCATAACTTGTGAAGCTAAGTCATAAAAAGCTACCTAGTTTCTACCTGACTCACTCTTACCCTCTTGCTCTCCACTCACTTTGCAGTCCCGAGCTTCCATGTAATAAATCTAGACCACAATGAGATATCACGTCATACTTGTTAGAATGGCTATGATCAAAAAGACAGGAGATAACAAATGCTGATGAAAGTGTGGAGAAAAATGAACTTTTGTGCACTGTTGTTGGTGGGAATGTAAATTGGTACAGTGACTATGAAAAACAGTAGGGGGGTTCCTCAAAAAATTAAAACTAGAACTACCACATGATCCAGCATTCCCACTTCTAGGTATATATCCAAAGGAAATTAAAAGAGTATCTCAAAGAGATGTTTGCACTCCCATGTTTATTGCAGCATTACTCACAATAGCCAAGATACAGAAAGTGTCCATCAGTGGATGAATGGATAAAGAAGATGTCACACACACACACACACACACACACACACACAACGGAATATTCGGCCATGAGAAAGAAAGCAATCCTGCCATTTAGGGCACATGGATGGTCCTTGAGGGCATTATGCTAAGTGAAACAAGTCAGACACAGAAAGACAAATACTGTATAACCTGACTTATATGTGGAATGTAAAGAAGCTAAATTAGTAGAAACAGATAGTAGGGTGTTGGTTACCAGGGCCCAGGATGAGGGAAATGAGGAGCTGTTGGTCAAAGAGTACAAACTTCCAGTTTTAAGATGAATAAGTTCTGGGGAATTAATGTACAGCATTGTGATTATAGATAGCAATACTATACTGTATACTTGAAAGTTTCTGAGAGAGAACATCTTAAATGTTCTCACTATAAAAACTGAAGTGCTAATTCTTTGACATGATGGAGGTGTTAGCTAGCATTATGATGATAATCATATTGTAATATATAAGTATATCAAATCAACACACTGTACACCTTAAACTTACTATGTTATATATCAGTTATATCTAAATAAGTGTAGAAAATTTATATATCTATATCTATACACACACACACACACACCCCTTGAAGCTGCTGTGTTGAAGAAATCACATAGCAATAGAGACAGACAGGAATCCCAGCTTTTTCTAGTGTTCCCAACCCATATGCCACACACACGAGTGAGTGAGCCTTCAAATTATCTCATTGCCAGCCACCATCTTACTGTAAACATATGAGAGACTCCAAGGAAGAACCACCTAGCTTTCCCTAATCAATGCCTGGATCTATGCAATAATAAAATGATTTATGTTATTTTACGGTACTAAGTTTGAGGGTATCTTCCATAGCAATAGATATCCAGAAGAGTATATATAGTATAAAGTTGTTGCTTCAGGTAGTGTATAAAAGGTTAATCCCAACTCAAATATATACCAAAGAAAACACTCCATTTTCTATACATATTTGTGTATGAAAACTAACCTATACAATACAAAGGATATGATTCCAGATAGCACAGAATGATAACACTCAACCCATTCTCTCCCACTGAATGCAACTATAAAACCTGAACAGAATGCATGGAGCAGCTATTTAAGGATTCTAAAACTTAAATTGTATCAGGTAAATTGGGAACAAACACCAGAATTTGAAGTATAACAACTGACAATGAGTTTACCATTTTTTCTCTCCACTAGCCACTAGATTGGAGTTAAGACAGCCCAAAACCCAGAAAGGGGCATCAATATGGACAGAGAATACCAGTAAGAGTAGAAAATAGATCTCTTAAAATTCAGAGAAAGTGGGGATGTACACCTTTTTTTTTTTTCAATTCTCTCACACCCTAGCCAATAGGCAATCTCCCTTTGATGACAGTGACAATGGAGGAAGCAGTGCTATCAAGTGCTTAAAATGCTAAGGAAGAGAGGAACCTACTTCTATGGTTAGAGTAGGTATGGTTCCAAGATAGTGAGGGGGGAACCCCATTGACCTTTTTTATCTCTTTCTGTTTGATCCTAGATGCGGGAAGTGCAAAGCAGAGAGGGGTAACAAAGACTCAGATTTCTTGTCAAAAGATCAAAATGGGAAAGGAACTCCAAGGAACTGCAAAGTATCATGCAGGGAGACTGTGGAGAGCAAGGAGTTCGGGGAAAAGAATCCTATAAAGTCATTATGGGCTCCTAGATCCACCTTGACCTCCATGTAAATCTGATCTTAAACAACATACCAAAGACTGTGATAACTGAACTAAGAAACTGATCAGTGAACCAGATCCTAGACTAACCACTGGATTAAACCTGTGGTACAAATCTAAATAACACTGCAAATTTTTGATAACTGAATTGGCTTTGGATCCATGATCCATAGAAGGCAGGTCAGAACTTGTGATCTGGACCCAGCCATGTTAACTACAAGCTAAAACAAATATATTAATATTTCCCCTTAAGATTAAAGCAAGATATAAGACCTGACAGCATAATATTAAATAGGTCCAGGACACAACCCAAAATTTTTCAGCACATGAATAAACATAAAAATCTAACAGTAATGCTGAAATGATATGGGACACAAATGTTTGAATTATCTAAAAAAGAATTTAAAGCAGATATTATAAAAATGTTTCAATAAGTAAGAACAAACAATCTCGAAATGAATGGAAAGATGAAAAGTCTCAGCAAAGGAGTAAGAAAAAAGAACCAAATTGAAATCTTATAACTGAAAAATATAATATCTGAGATTTTAAAGGTGACTAGGTGGGCTCAATAACAAAATGAAGATGAAAGAGCAAGTAAATTTGAAATAGTTGAAGAGAAATTATCCAACCTTAACAACAAACATGAAAATTTGAGAAGTAAATGAACATAGCCACAGGGTCCTGTAGGATAATAACAAGAGGTCTAACATTCATACCTTTGGAATCTCAGGACAAGAGAAAGAATGAGATACAGAAAAAAAATGTGATTATATAAACACTGAAAACATTCCAAATTTAACAAACATAAACCTGTAGATTAAAGAACCTCAGCAAACTCCAAAGAGTATGAACTATGAATTAATGCCCAGACATATTTAAACTATTGAAAAGAAAGGCAAAGAAAATATATTTAAAGCAGAAAGAGAAAAATGACACATTACATTTAGGATAATAATCCAGATGACTGAATTTCTCGTTAGAAACCAAGGAGGTCATAAAGAAGTGCACAACATTTTTAAAGTGCTGAAAGAATTGTCAACCCAAAATAATATGCCCAGCAAAAATAGCTTTCAGGAATGACAGTGAAATAAAGATATTCTCCACAGAAGGAAGAATGAGAGAATCAATTGCTAGCAGGCCTGCTATAAAGGGATGGCTAGAGAAGTTCTTCTCACCAGTTCTTTAAAATGTGCCCTTACGAAACAAAAATTATAACATGGTCTAATGGGATTTTCAAAGTTTGCAGATATAATTCACAAAAAACCACAATATAAAAGAAGGAAAATAAAGAGTCCTAGAAGTTAGTACGGTTTCTATATTCTATTTGAATTGGTGAATATTGATTATAGGTAGATTATAAAAACTTGAGTATGTATATTGTATTCCACAGAACATACAAAGAGATAAGTTAAATGGAATACTAAAAATGTTCAGAGAAACTCAAAAAGATGTGGAAAAGGGCAAATGGAGGATCAAAAACAGAGGGAACAAAGAGAAAACAAATAATAAAATGGTAGGCCTAAATCCAAACATATCAATAACTACATTAAATATAAATCATCTAAATTAATCAATTAAAAGACAGATTGTCATAATAGATAAAAAACAAGATTCTAAAATGAGTGCCTACAAGAAACTCATTTCAAATATTTTGACATAGGTAGGTTTAAAGTAAAATTATGAAAACATATATACCATGTAAATATTAATAATAGAGAACTGGACTGGCTTAATAACAGCAAACAGGTTAGACTCCCCAGGAAAGAAAATTAGAAAGGCTGAAGAGGGATACCGCACCATAATAACTGATCTATCCACCGAGAAGACGTTATAATCTGTATTGGTTTTCTATTGTTGCATAACAAATCACCACAAAGTGCGAGACTTAAAACAAGGTACATTTATTATCTCACAGTTTCTGTAGGTCAGAAGTCAGGACATGGCTTAACTGGGTTCTCTGCTTCAGGGTGTCTGCAATCCAGGTGTCTGCTAAGGCTGTAGTCTCATCATAAGCTTGACTGGGGAAAGATCAACTTCCAAACTTATTCAGGTTTTTGGCATAATTCATTTCCTTGCAGCAGTATGACTAAGGGCTTTGAACTGTTTCTGACTATCCATTGGCAGCCACCTTCATGCAAGTAGGGTCACTTGCTGTGCCTAGGGGCTGACTGAAAAGTTCCTTGCCACATGGATTTCCTCAACATGCAGAGATGGATTAAGGTCATTTGAGGTACTGGGTGCAGAGGAAAATATTGGGCCCCTTTAAAAAAAGAAAATGCATGACTTCAGGAGTCGGAGCCCAGCGCGTGCGCCCGGTGCGCCCACTGTTAAATCCACCTCTGTCAACATGGCTGCTTACTTCATCAAACCAAAAAAGATCATCTCTCACTCCAAATTACTAAAATGGAACCTTACATAATGTGAAATAATTGTGGGAGTGACGTTTCATCTTTACCGTATAATATAGCTTAATCAAGAGAGAGACATCCCATCACCTTTGCCATATTCTACTGGTTAGAAACAAGTCCCAAGTCCTGCCACCACTCAGTGGGAGGGGATTACACAAAGGCATGCACATCAAGAGGTCATTTCATTGGGACTCTCCTTCTTAGGGACTGCTCATCACACAGTCCTAGATATATATGCATTTAATACCGGAGCTTTAAAATACCTGAAGCAAAAGCTGACAGAACTGAAAGAAGAAATTAAAAGTACCCATAATTAGAGTTGGAGATTTCAGTACTCCTCTCTCAGTAATAGCACTAGTAGACTTAAAACCAACAAGAGCATAGAAGATCTGAACAATATTATCAACCAATAGATCTAACTGATATTTTAGAACACTCCTCCCAACAACAGCAAAATACACATTTTCCTTAAGTGCACATGGAACAGAGTCTGAAATCAGCGTCACTGGGCTGGAGTTAAGGTATCAGCAGTCCTGGTTTCTTTTGCAGCCTCTAGAGAAGAGTCCATTTCCTTGCTTTCTCCAGTTTATGAAGCTGCATTACTTGCATCATGGCCCCTCCTTCCATCTTCAAAGCCAGCAGTGTAGCATTTTGTTTTCATTGTCACATCTCCTACTTCTGCCTTTTGCCTTCTTACTTCCCTTTTTTTAGGGCTTTGGTGATTACATGTAGAGCCAGTTTAGACAATCCAGGTACTTTCCCCCTCTCAAGATCCTTAATTACCTCGTGTGAATTCTTGATCATCTACTTATTTATAGTTCATATCTTCTTAGTTATCCTTTGTTTTTGTCTAATATATTTTCTGCCCTGTTCTTACTTTTGTTGCTCTGTTTTATGGAATATCAACTGGCAAGACACACTTGCTTGTTCTGTGATAGTAAATATGTATAGTTAAAATTCAGTGCAGTCCTAGAAAAGGGAAAGGATTTAAATACCTTTTATATATTTAATGCTATCGCACTCCTGTAACATGTTCCAAATTACATAAAAGGTACTTATAAAAATAAAAGAAGAGGTTTGGGGTTCTTTTTTTTTCATCTATTTTATCATCCCCAAATCATAGTTCTTTATTTTTTGTTCTATTTCCAAAGACCCAAATCTCTCCCTACTCAACGTCAAAATATAGTCTCAGTTCAGATTCTTTAGAACAAAAGCAAAGTCATTTCCAAGCACTCATAGTTTTGTTTTATGCTTCTCATTATACACATTGAGATTTCTCTAAATGTGAGTCATTTCAGCAAAGCCTTGGGAAATCTCCAGATTCTTTTTTAATTATCTTAAAGTAATCTGAAAATATTTAAGCAAGTACTGGAGAGAATGTCCTTATTGGCAAGATGTTTTAAAATAAAAAAAGAACTTATTATGAGCTCAAGATACTCCTTAAAGCTTTTATTAACAATTCAGGTTTGCCCCTTCTATCTGCCTGCTCCTATCTCACTACATTAAGCAAAATGTAGGTATTACATGTTTTAGCTCCTTTTAGCATCCTCCAAATTTGGGCTTTCATCCAGGGCTCCCACTGCAGTGCACCACTCTGTGAGTTGATGACAGCTAAGGTCGAGAGGCCCATGGGGAAACTTCCTGAATGTGTTGACTAACACAGGTATAAATAGATGATTCTTTTCTTAATGCAAGAGGAGCAGAAAGACACAGGACAACCTAGGCACTGTTACCTTCATGCTTGTACAAACCCACACTGACTATATATTTATAATTCAGTAGCCATTTAGGAAAGTGCTGCCTTAGACTCTAGTCAGAGGTTACCACAATGTACTTTAGAAGTCCCTTCCACAGATCTCTTTCTTTGCATAGCAGCTGTAAACCTCTGCCTCTGACATGTATGGGAAAACTAATCAGTTGTTTATTAGAAAAGTAGCAGAAAACCTGTCTCTCAATAGCTGGAACAAATAGGAGTTTATCTTGTTTATATAACAAGAGTTTTCTGCATAGGAAGGTGCTAGTACAGGTTCGATGACTCAAGGATGTAAGGCCTGCGTCTCCATGTAGCCGAGCCTTTATGATTAAGAGACAAGTACTGCAGCTCCAGCCATCAGCCCTGGGTTTAGAGCAGAAAGAAGGGAGAAAGACCTCTATGACTTTTATCCTCCCTCATTTTTTTACTTTGTTAATATTTTAATTTATTTTTTTCTTTTTCAGCCTCTCCACTTTTATCAAGAAAGCAAAAGATTTTCTAGGCATATCTCCCTGAGGTCCAGCAGACTTCTGCTTGGGTCTCATTGCCCAGAGCCACCTCTGGCTGTAAGAGTGACTGGGAAAACAAGGAACGTGTCTGTCATGGTTGGCTCAGTGCAGCTGTGAGCCTGTGGCTTCAAAAAAAAAAAAATCAAGGTCCATTAGCTATGGAGAGGGTGCCTTACACCAAAATCTTGGTACTTATACCGATGCCTGCCTCAGCAAGACTGTTCAGGAACATTATACCCAATTATAAGGCAACCAATTTTCGCTGCAGCCTTTGTTTAGAATGTGGCATGGAGGGCTCGCACTGTACCTGCTAAGAGGATTTTCATCCTGTATTCAGCCATTAAAAAAGGAATGAAATTCAGTCATGTGCCACTTAATGATGGGGATGCGTTCTGAATGCATTCTTAAGCAGTTTTGTCATTGTGAGAATATCACGGAATGCACTTACACAAACCCAGATTGTATAGCCTACTGTGCACCTAGGCTCTATGATATAGCCTATTGCTCCCAGGCTACAAGCCTGTACAACATGTTACTGTTCAAAACAACATGAGATTAAATCAAGCACAAGAGAAAATGATTCAATCAAGAGATGCAGTAGTACACACAAGATGTATGTGACTTCTGCCAGCATAGCGCAACATAATGTTTTACAGCAAACTTTTTTTATATTTTTAATTTTAATATATTTATATTAAAATTTTAATATATTTTATATTTATAAAATAGTAAAACATTGATAAAAGGTATAGATTATTAAATATATAAACCAGTAACACAGTCATTTATTATCGTCATCAAGAATTATGTACTGAACATCACCGTATGTGCTTTACTTGTATATGACTGGCAGTGCAGGTTTGTTTACACGAGCATCACCACAATCAAGTTGGTAATGAGCTGCACTACATCACAACAGCTATGATGTCACTAAGTGATAGGAATTTTTCTGCCTCATTGTAATCTTATGGGACCACCCGTGTGTGTGCGATCAATCATTGACTGAAATGTCATTATGCAGCTCATGGTTGTACTGATACATACTACAATGAGGATGAACTTTGTAAACTTTATGCCAAGTGAAAGAAGCCAAACACAAAAAAAATACTTCTTATATATTCCATTCATATGAAGTAAGCAGAATGGGTTGAACTATAGAGACAAAACACAGGTTGATGGTTACCAGGGCTGGGGGAAAGGGAGAATTGGGAGCAACGGTTTAATGAACTTTGGATTTTCTTTTTGAATATTGAAAATGTTTTGGAATTGGATAGAGGTGACAGTTACACAACATTGTGAATGTACTAAATGCCACTGAAATGCTCACTTGAAAACAGTTTGGGGGTTTTTTTTGCCCTGGTTGGTGTGACTCAGTGGATCGAGTGCCAGCCTGCAAACCAAAAGGTCACCGGTTCAATTCCCAGTGAGGGTACATGTCTCGGTTGCAGGCCAGGTCCCCAGTTGCAGATGTGTGAGAGGTAACCAATCCATGTGTCTCTCACATAGATGTTTTTCTCCCTTTCTTTCTCCCTTTCCCTCTAAAAATAAATAAATACAATCTTTAAAAAACAGTTAATTTTATGTTATGTGAATTTCTCTTGCCTTCTGAAACAAATAAGACCATCCTTATGCAAATAATCTACACACAGCATTTATTCTTCAGGTCCTACAAACCCATATCCCATTTCCAGATTTCCTTTAGCTGAGAGAAATGGGAGAGAAAATTCTTGTTATTTGTTAGGGGGAGGGGGTTGTTGTCTGCAGCCAAACTTAATTGTAATGGATACAGCAGCATAACCTCCTTCAGGTGATTCTTCATCCTTTAACTTATTTAAAATAATACAGCCCAGAACATGAGTAATATATTCCACTCCAAGGTAAAAATGGACCTACCTACAGAGTTATAACCTGCCCTGTAACAGGTGCCGCTGCCACTTACCTGGTTATGATGTGTACACCATGTGTACATTTCTATCAACAGACCTCAGAGGTCACAGATTGGCCAAAGTCATTGTACAAGAATGTTTTGTTTGGCCAGCACATTTGTTTATTTTATTATTAATGCTATTGTCACTATTATTTTATTATTTATTTATTGTACTTGAACAGTTAGGGGGCATGCGCTCTTTTTATCCCCTGATCCCCCTTCACTGTATTTTCTCTCACTGAGTGCTTCACGTGTATGCAGAATCTACTGAGCTCCTGAATGAGAACTGGAAGTAATTCTTTCAACATGGGACTTCATAAATAAAGTAAGTAAAAAGAATTACTCGAGAACATCTCAGCTTGCACTATGAAATGATTCACTAACAATGAAAGTATGAATGTACTGATAACAATATACCCAGTAGCTGAAATGTTAATTTCTGATTTCTCTCCATTAGGACAAAGCCTAAGGAATTATGAATCACTTTAGGAATTATTATTCCTAAGGTGATTGTTCAGTACAATATTTCCTTTGCTGTGCTGTGATTAAGAGGAGTGTTTCTGTCTTAGACCTATTGGACTTCAGTTCCAACAGTGTCAGAGTGGGTGTTTTCTTACTATATCTGGACTTTAAGGATTTTCGGTGTCTTTATTAACTGTAGACAGTTCACATATCAACTATGTGTCCATATTTCTGGGTGCTCTTATTTCCCAGTTGCTGCTGAATAGATCACTCATCTCTGAAATGTAAGTTGGTCCCACTTGAATGTAAGTTCTCTGAGGTCAGAAATCATGTCTGCTTTTCTCACCGCAGTCTCACCAGCACCTAGCACACACGTGCATAGCAGTCACCTAGCAATCATTTCTGGTTTTGCAGATTATTTTCAAGCATGCACGGAAAGGAGACGGCTGATTAGCCAGGATTAGCCCCCCACCCCCTGCCCTTCCTGCTCGCCAGCCGTGCACCCTGGTGGTGGCTGCTTCCACCTGAGAAAGTGCGATTTTTTTTCTGATTTGCACGAGGGTCCTCTGAGTTCCCCAACCTGAGTGAGAAGATCTACACCTACCCAGAGGGTGATCACTTTTGCAATTTACACAGAGGTTCCTTGCAGAGTGGCAGCAGCTCTGGAGGCTCTCAGAAATAATTGTGAAACAAATAAATGTCCTCCGTCTATGGGCACTCTCTAATTCTGGTCACAACCCCAGGTTGCCCCAGGAAGGACAGTATTGCGTCCTCTCAGCACGTGTTTCTGCTCATTCCTGTGTAATCTGCTGAGGGGGGGGAGGATTTTTAGACTACTTTAGGTGGATTTGCAATTGATAAATTTGTAAGATGAAAAAGAAAACTTTTTAAAAACCATGCTCCCAAAATAATAATAATAATAATAATAATAATTTTTAATATTTTTCTATTTATTTTCCATTATAATTTATCCCCCTTATACACCCCTCCCCCTGCAAACACCACACTGTTGTCCATGTCCATGAGTCCTTTTTCCTTTTTGCTTAATCCTTCCAACCCTAATGCACCCCACCATAGCTGTCATCCTGCTCTCCATCTATCAGCCTGTCTGTTTCACTTCTTAGTTCAGTTTGTTCATTACATTCCACAAATGAATAAAATAATATGGTATTTGTCTTTTTCTGACTGGCTTATTTCACTTAGAGTAATATTCTCCCGATCCATCCACGCTGTCACAAAGGGTACCATTTTCTTCTTTTAAATGGCTGAGTAGTATTCCGTTGTGTAAATGCCCCGTAGTTGTTTATCCACTCATCTACTGATGGACACTTGGGTTGCTCCCATATCTTAGCAATTGTAAATAACTGCAATGAACATAAGGGTGCTTATGTTTTTTCGAATTAGTGTTTGGGGCTCCTTTGGATATATTCCCATAAGTGGGATGGTTGAGTAGAAAGGCAGATCCATTTTTAATTTTTTGAGGTAACTCCATACTGCTTTCCACAGTGGCTGCACCAGTCTGTATTCCCACCAACAGTGCAAAACGGTTCCCCTTTCTCCGCATCCTTGCCAGCGCCATTTCTAATTGTTTGTATTTTTGGTCTTGAGTTTAAGTTCTATATAAATTTTAGATATTAACACCTTATCAGATGTATTGGCAAACATGCTCTACCATTTCATGGGTTGCATGGGTTGTCTTTTTATTTTGATGATGGTTTCCTTTGCTGTGCAAAAACTTTTTAGTTTGATGTAGTTCCATTTGTTTATTTTTTTATTTGTTTCCCTTGCCAAAGGAAATATATCAGATATAATATTGCTATGAACAATGTCCAAGATTTTACTATGTTTTCTTCTATGATTTTCATAGGTTTGGATCTAACATTTAAGTCTTTCATCCATTTTGAATTTGTCCCTGTGTGTGGCATAAAAAAGTGGTCTAGTCTCATTTCTGCACCTATCTGTCCAATTTTCCCAACATGATTTCTTGAATAAACTACATTTAACCCATTGTATGTGCTTCCATCCTCTGTGAAAGATTAATGACTATGGAGTTGTGGGTTTATTTCTGGGTTCTCTATTCTGTTCCACTGATCTGTGTGTCTGTTTTCATGCCAGTCCCATGCTATTTTGATTACCAGGCTTATAATATACTTTGATATTAGGCAGTATGAATCATCCAACTTTGTTCTTCTTTTTCAGGATTGCTGCTGCTATAAGTGGTCTTTTGTGGTTCCATATAAATATGTGAAATATTTGTTCTAGTTCTGTGAAATATGTCATTGGAATCTTAATAGGAATGGCATTGAATCTATAGGTTGCTTTGGGTAGAATGGACATTTTATTTTTTTAACTTCATTTTTATTGTTGACACTATTACAGATGACTCCATTTTCCCTTCCTTTGCCTACCTCCACCCAACCCTCACCCCCTCTTTCCTCTGGCCATCATCACACTGCTGTCTCTGAGTTATGTATCTAAGTTCTTTTTAAAAATTTATTTTTAAAATATTTTATTTATTTTATTTTTAGACAGAGGGGAAGGGAGGGAGAGAGGGAGAGAAACATCAATGTGTGGTTGCCTGTTGTGTGCCCCCTACTGGGGACCTGACCCACAACCCAGGCATGTGTCCTGACTGGGGAATTGAACCAGTGACCCCCTTGGTTCACAGGGTGACACTCAATCCACTGAGATACACCAGCCAGGGCTAATTTATTTTTTATTGTTGTTCAAGTACAGTTGTAGTTGTCTCCATTTTCCTGCCACCACTTTCCCCTGCCACACCCTCCCCCACCTCCTACCCTCAATCTTTCCCCGTTTTTGCTTTGTCCGTGGGTCTTTTATGCATGTTCCTTGACGACCCTTCCCTTCTTTTCCCCTGATATCGTCCTCCTTCCTCCCCTTTGGCTACTGTCAGTTTGTTCTTTATTTCAGTGTCTCTGGTTATATTTTGCTTGCTTGTTTGTTTTGTTGATTAGGGTCCACTTATAGGTGAGATCATATGATATTTGTCTTTCACCGCCTGGCTTATTTCACTTAGCATGATGCTGTCTAGTTCCATCCATGCTGTCAGAGAAGGGTAGGAGTTCCTTCTTTCTTTCTGTTGTATAGTATTCCATTTTGTAAATGTACCACCATTTTTTGATCCAGTCAATAACTGATGGGCACTTAGGTTGCTTCCAACACTTAGCTATTGTAAATTGTGCTGCTATGAACATTGGAGCGCATAGGTTCTTTTGAATTTTTGTTTAAGGACCCTTAGGGTATAATCCCAGCATTGGAACTGCTGGGTCAAAAGGCAGTTCCGCTTTTAGTTTTTTGAGAAAATTCCAAACTGTTTTCAACAGTATCTTCACCAGTCTGCATTCCCACCAACAGTGCACTAGGGCTCCCTTTTCTCCACATCTTCACCAGCACTTGTTGTTTGTCGATTTGTTTATGATAGCTGTTCTGACTGGTGTGAAGGGGTATTTCATTGTGATTTTAATTTGCATCTCTCTGATAGCTAGTGATGTTGAGCACCCTTTCACATGCCTCTAGGCCTTCTGTATGTTCTCCTTGGAGAAGTGTCTGTTCAGATTCTTTGCTTATTTTTAATAGGATTGTTTGTCTTCCTGGAGTGGAGTCATGTGAGTTCTTTATATATTTTGGAGATCAAACCCTTATCCAAGATATAATTGACAAATATATTTTCACATGTGGCTGATTCCCTCTTCATTTTGCTGTTGGTTTCTTTAGCCATGAAGAAGCTTCTTATTTTGATGAAGTCCCATTTGTTTACTCTTTTCTTTATGTCACGTGCTGTAGGGGGCATATCGGTGAAAATATTAGCATGGACATTTTAATGATTTTAATTCTTCATATCCCTGAATATGGCATATGCTACCACGTATTTGTATCTTCTTCAATTTCTTTCTTCACTGTCTTATACTTTTCTGTGTATAGGTCTTTCACATCTTTGGTTTGTTTTATTCCTAGGTATTTTATTCTTTTGGGGGAGAAGTTTGATGCTTTATTTATTTATTTTTCTCCCCTTTATTCCCCCCCGGCCATGCACCCCCCTTCCTACCGGCATTGCCCCACTTAGTTCATGTCCATGGGTCATACATATAAGTTCTTTGGCTTCTCCACTTCCTATAGTATTCTTAACCTCCCCCTGTCTATTTTGTACCTACCACTTATGCTTCTTATTCCCTGTACCTTTACCCCGGCTCTCCCTTTCCCCCCTCCCCACTGATAACCCTCCATGTGATCTCCATTTCTGTGATTCTGTTCCTGTTCTAGTTGTTTGCTTAGTTTGTTTTTGTTTTTGTTTTTTTAGGTTTAGTTGTTGATAGTTGTGAGTTTGTTGTCATTTTAGTGTTCGTATTTTTGACCATCTTCTTTTTCTTAGATTAGTCCTTTTAACATGTCATATAATAGGGGCTTGGTAATGATGAACTCCTTTAACTTTACCTTATCTGGGAAGCACTTTATCTGCCCTTGCATTCTAAATGATAGCTTTTCTGGATAGAGTAATCTTGGTTGTAGGTCCTTGCTTTTCATCACTTTGAATACTTCTTGCCAGTCCCTTCTTGTCTGTAAAGTTTTTTCAAAAAATCAGCTAATAGACTTATGGGAACTCCTTTGTAGGTAACTGTCAGTTTTTCTCTTGCTCTTTTTAGATTCTCTCTTTGTCTTTAACCTTGGGCATTTTAATTATGATGTGTTTAGTGTGGTCCTGTTTGGGTCCATCTTGTGTGGGACT
>PVJD01014098.1:0-30714 GCA_004026545.1 Mormoops blainvillei | reverse complement strand
CACATTCTGCAAGTGAAGGTGCCATCATCCCTAACCACACAAAGAGCTACCCCTTGGCTACAGTCAGTCTTCAGGAGACACACACTTCCTGTGTGTCCTTGGAGGAAAAGACCCTTGCAGTTCCTAGAAGTGAGCAAGGGGCTCCTTTACTTGGCTATGGAAAGCCCAGTGTCCTCCCCCAGGGAGTGCCATGGGCCCTTGGCCTGAGGACTTCTCACTCTGTGAGAAGAGGGTGGTTACAGGAAGGCCAGATCAGGACTCGATAAAGCACAGGGTCCACGGCAAAGACTCATGGGGCTATATCATGTGCACTAGTCTTAAAATTTAAATATTATCTAGTCTAAGTTTCTGGCTGCCTTATTCATATGTTCTCCAAGCATTTATTGAGCTCTAAACATTAGAGCAAGTATTAGTCTAAACATTCAGGATACATGAGTGAATAAAACATACTAAGCCTTTGCTCTTATGGAGCTTACATTCTAATGGATTCTTGAATTCCCTCTATAACATACCTAAAACCTGCTGTCTGAGGTTGGCTTGAACGTATCCATTGATAAACCATTGAGTTTCATTGTTAGTTAGTTTTTAGCTGATATATATTTTTTCATTTGCAATTATAGACACTTTCCAAAGACAATAAAAATACCTGCTGGGGAAACCTTTGCAATCAATTTATTGCACAGGGAAGAAAACACTATATCAGGGTTTTTAAAGCCATTTTTTGTTAAAGCCAGGAAAAATGAAGAAAAATAAATGTCTTAACTGTATTTGTAAACTGCTCCTCGATTGTGATTGTGACATCCCAATTAACTTATATTCTGAACTTGTTTTTAATGAAAGAACCAAGAGTTTGTAAGAATTTAAAAATCTTGCAATTTTTTAAAAGTTTGTAAATTTAAAAGTTTTTGAACTCTTGCAATTTTTGAATTGAAAATACTTTAATCATTTTTTAAAATATGCAAAGCCACAAGTTATCCACACAAAGAATGGTTGCAATACCCAATTTAATGAGAGAAATTGAGGTTTAAAAATTTAAATATGGGAAATAGTACTGCTGGGTTGAGTGATAACTCCAAAATTATCAGCAGGAAAAAAATGGATCCAAAAAAGGTAAACGTGACAGTGCTCTAAGTGTTCCTCCTTGACAGTGTCTTTGAAGTGCTTCAGAAGTGGGATCTCTGGGGAAGATATTTATCATGTGTAGGACCTTGGCCGAATGCTTTTAAGGGTTTAGGACCCGGGTTGGGTGACTTTAGGGTCCATCTTGAGAGGTGCAACGCTGATTAGGACTGGCAGCGTTTGTGACACAAGAGCTTCGGACTGGCCGGCATAACAAGAAGATCTTCAAGTGCTTCCTGATGAGTAAACTATGTTACTAATTCAGTGTCATATTGTGGGGATTCAGAATGAGTCACCTCAAGATATACCTCCGCAATATGGTGATTGTTTTGTGCTTAAGGCCACTTGAGCCTCTAGCTCAAGAGAAACGTCTGCCCCTCCCTTAACTACCTAGAAGAATTTGAATTAGAGTTCTTTTCCATAATAAGAGATTATCCGAGTAACCTCTTTTGACCTATCAATAGAGCAAGCAAACTTCTATTAACTAAACAACTGCTCTTCTCATCCTGCAATGACACTTCAAAGCCCCCAAGGCACCTTAACTCACCTCTAACTCAGAAAGTCTTAATATATCCTTTCTTTCTTTGTACCTCTTCTGCATGTAAGACCTTCGACTGGAATGTATGAAGAGTTCCCATACATATGTATATGCTCAATTTGCTTATTTTTCCTTACTAATCTGTCTCAGATCTATTTGATTATTAGACAAGTGAAAAGAACCTGGAAGACAGAAGAAAGTTTCTTCCTCCTGCATGATATGTTTCAGAATCAAGTGTTTCTTGGAAAAAGTAATTAGGTTATTTTTACCTGATTCTTGTGTTGCTTAGATTGTTTAGCACAAAACCAGTAGAATGCTTTGTTCCAGAATAAATTAACACGGAAACCAGAAAGTATGGTGACTTTAGTTCTCAAATGAACCCAAATTTTTTTCTAATAAGTCACTGTTGTAGGGAAGTTGCATGTTATTTTTCTGTAGTTCATTTAACATAAAAGGAAACAACAACCTAACCCCCTTATCATTTATATGAAAATGATAAGATGCCTTATCACAATCATGAGGCCTACACAATCAATCTAATTAATTTTGCATTTCCATCAGCAATATTGATATTTCTTGTTTCTGGGCATTGATTATGTTTAAAACAATGTTTCTTTTTTCTTGAATCTTGATCTCAACAAAAACCTATGAGTGAAGGAAAAACAAATTCAATGATACTGAAAATAATCTTGAGAAATCTGGAATTCGTGGTTGATTTTTTTCCACTATTAATAACTAACTTCCATGGAATAAATTTGAAGATCCAGTTGACTTTATTAAGCAATTCATAAGTAAGGCAGTGTCTCACATAGTAAACGGAGAGGTCAGAGGGGCTGTACAAAATAGAAAATTTTTCTAGGCAGGAGGGCGGAGCAAAGAAGTCATTAGCAAAAGCAAAGGAAGAATTTTTTTTTTTTTTTTTTTACATTTAAGACATCTTCACAGAGGAAGGGAATTTTCTACTCATGCAAATTACCTCTCTAGGGGTAATTGGTAAATTTTAGTTTGACATTTTAATGGTCATATTACTTGGAGGGGTTGAAACTGCAATTAAATCTTGGTTTGCTATCCTGGGGCGAATGACTCCATATTGGGCATGTTATTTTTTACAATAACCTTTAGTAATAACTTTTTGACCTGCTATGGTTCTGCCATAAGAATAACTTCTTATAAATAAGGAAAATAAATAATTCAACGTTCTTTTGTTAAACTATCAGTTTTGCTATGTACTGAAGGAGTCCATTTGCCTGCATACATCAAAGCCCACTGACACACAAACAGGAGTTTGTACCAAGAAATTAAGGATTTATTAAGAAGTCATACGTGGAGATACAGGTAGCTCATGCTCAAAAGAACTGGCTTTACAATGGCTTCCAGGGGATGGATTATATCGGTAAATTAATTAATGGTGACTAATAGAGTTAGGGTTGTGGCTTCTACTGATTGGTTGGTGCTAAAGTAGGAGGTTATTGATTATTGTATTTGGTCCTCATGTCAGCTATAGAGTTTTTCTGTCCAAATTCACAAAGATTTGTTCTCTGGGGTGTTTTGCTTTCCTGGGTCTGGACCTAAAACAAAACTCAAGCCAATATATTGTTCAGTTTGTTTTAAAACTCTGTCTCAATGGTCAATAGACTCAGGACCTTCTAAGACTACTAGATGCTGACCAGAACTGTAAAAGAGGCATCTGGCCAGATCATTGGGTATCAGGGACCTCCAAGGTGGTGCAAGAGCTTACCTTCTCTGAAGAAGGGAGGGAGCTCTGAGAGGGGCTGGGAAGTGCCAAAGGCCTCCTGGGATTGAAACTGGAGCTAGAGCTTGATAGGCTTCCGTATCCGCAGGGAAAAGTAAACAATGTCTGTAGTTCATGACACTTGCTTGCACAGAGCCTGCCTGGGCTGTGGAGGCTGGAAAAGGTCACAACACAGGTGTAACAAGGCGATGCCATGCCCTGGGCAGAGATGTGGCACCCCTGCTTGGCTAGAATACCCTGCTATTCACTTCCAGATCTTGGCAGCGGAGAAGGGGCAGAGACCCAGTGCAGGCCGACAACTTGTGGTGGACACTGGCCCGAACTATTTGGGATTTGGACAATCTCATTGTGTAGGATTTGGGGGGAAAGGTTTAAAATGGAGGGTGTGAAGAAGCCCTTCCTTTTATGTGTTTCCCTTGCTTGAATGGTTGGAGGCTGAGTCCCATGCACAGGACATGTGCCCCTCCAGTGGCGTGTCTGTGGAATGCCAGGCTCTGCTCATGGCTCTTGCATTGTTCTGTTTGCATGGTATGGAGAAGGACTTGCATGTGCAACTCGCCAGCAGCGAGCTTTGTTAGGATGCTGTGGCCCCGCGCACACGGCACGGGTCCTCTCACCCTGAGAATGGTGCACGGATGCATAGGCTGGGAAGGTTCACCGGCTCCCAAGGCCGCGAGCAGTCTGGATGCGGAGGCCCAGCAGAGTGAGACCTCCCACTGCTGGATACAGCGATTTGGCAGTGCATTCTGGCCCTGGGACAAGGAGAAAACTGTGGTGAGGCAGTGAAGATCCTAACCTCACAAGCGCATGCTCTGGAGAAAGAGAAAGCCTGGAGCTGGGGAGATGGAGACCTGTTCCTGTAGCTGCCTTGGACTATAGAGAAGTATGGAAGGGGGGTGGGGTCTCTGGGCACAGATTTGGATTTCAGCCTTTTCCGGGTACAAGGGGAATTCTGTGTTTTGCAGAAGAGAAAGGCTTAGAGCAGGGGAGTTTCTAGTTCTCCAAACTGGGCACACTGTTAATAAAACACTTTTTTTTCTTCTCCACCAATAATTGTGTTAAGTTTGTGTATGGTAGTAGGTGCCTGAATCCTGTTTTGCCCAGCAACCAAACCTCATTGTCCAGAGAGCTTAATGATTGATTAAGCAACGGAGAGGGAAGTGAGTGAGCCAGAGCTAGGAGATGCCAGTTTGAGTCAAAAGGGGTGGGGGTAGGGGGTGGGGGGAGGAAGGCTAGATTAAAGAAAATAAGGTTTCTGCACAATTACACTTTAAAAAATTAACCAAAGGCTGCCCTTGAGCTAAAATGGATTTGCCAAGAAAACCCTTGCCTTTCTTTACTCGACTCTAAGCTTAATTAGTATTAGGTACACAATTCCATTACAAGAACCATATTAACTCTAGCTATAGCCATGTAGAAACCTCATTTCTTAAATGACATCCTCTCCTTAGTTCAAACTGGCCTCATCCGGCACCCTGACTCTCCTGCCTCATCCTGTCTAGGACCACTCTCATAATCACTAAGCCCTCAGGACAGGGAGGTTCTGATCAACATCAGATAATCTTGGGAACAAAGCTTAAGGTCTGCTGACCCCAGAGACAGAGTTTCAGTCAAACAAAAGATGACATCCAGGCCTCAATTTCATTTCAGCTCCAGGCCCAGAAAATCAGGGAAACCAGGTGCAATGACTAATGACCCCCTACCCTGGTGCTGACCAATCAGGAGAGCCCACAACCCTGACCATGACCTTAACTCCGTTAGTCACCAAAATTAATGATTTTTCCTTTCTATAACCCATCCCGTGGATACCATCACAGGGAGCCAGGTCTTTGAGCGTTAGCTAACCCGTCTCCCAGAGTGACCACTTCCTAAAAATTAACTCTTACTTTCTTTACTGCTAACTCCTGTTCGTGTCATACCAGGTTCTGAAATGTGTAGGCAAAATGGATCCCTTTAGTCCAGTAACATAGCTGCCTTCCAATTCCCATCCAGGTGAGAATTTAATTTTGGGCCTCACCTGAGATTCATGCTCTTGAATTACTCTAGGTGAGCAACAGTTAATTTTAGTATGGATTGTAAGAACTTTAAAAATAAGCATTTAGGGAATTAAAGCTGAAACTAATCTGTTAAGAGTGATAAAACTTTTGACTTGGTCTTATTTTTGTCACTATTTTTGTGGTCTACATTTTTAGTTGTATATTTTTCTCTTTCTCATATTTTCAGTAATGTTATTGGTTTCTAGGTTTTGCTCCTAAATCCTGTAACTAAAAATAAATTTCTTATTGTTTAGGACCATTCTGCTTTAGTTTTAATCTGTTCTAATTGTCATATTAAGAGGATATTGCTATTCATTTGCAAAGTGTGTTGCAATGCAATGAGAATTACAACAGGAGTTAGGAAAACTGAGTTATCTTCCTGGCAATTCAAAGGACTAATTGTTTAAACTTAGTAAAACTCTATGGGACTAAAGATTTTATTTGAACAAATGAAGGTATTGGACTAGTTGACTAACAAAATTTTTCCACATCTATAAAGGGTTAATTTCATTTTAATTATAAAAATATTTATAGTAATTTAGATTACAACTGAAAAAGGACATTAAAAAATTAGCAGGTCAAAACATGATGCTTGTAGTTTATTGTTGAGATTAGGATGCGTAATGTACTTATGTATGAAATATGAAAAAGAAACCAAAAGTCAAATTCAAATTAAAATTTAAAAATGAAATTGGAAAAGTAGAGAACTAAAGAATTAAGGGAATGTAACGACAGTACCAGCTCAAAATGGTCCTATCCTATTTATTGCAATACTGATTTGATTTTCAGAAACAGACCAAAACTGCAAGTCATGCAGGAGAAGGATGTGCAGAAGAGGGAACTTTGACCTCCAGTTGTGAGACTTTGACCCCAGTCTCAGCCCCTCCTCCTTGAACCAAGGGACCCAGAACCCTTTCAGGAACAAGGATTTGTTGTCCAGGAAAATCTTGTGTGATCTCTCCTTACCACAAATGGTTAAGCTCCAAGGTCTTCCCATTAAAAACTGCTCCACCAGTGCCTCTGCATACCTGTTTTCCCTCAACCTTTATAACCAGCCCTAAAACCTGGATCAGGGAGTTTGACTTTCAGTGTGAGCTTCTCGTTCCCCAGAGTGGTGCCATTTATAATAAAATAGCCTATCTTTCTCTACTGCAGTTCTCAGTATTTAGTGTTTGATTCTGCTAGTACGAGGTAGACCAATTCTTTCTGCTCTGTAACAGGAACACTTGGAGAAAATGCTTTAGTTGGTAAAATGAATTAAATTTTGAGCAAATTTAACACAGAGACAACGGTAATGTTTCTAAATAAAAATCTGAGGGTTTTTTCTTTCTTTCTTTTCCTCGACGGTGTTGAAAATTTACCTGAGCCCTGTGCTCTATAAAAGTGGTGGTTAAGAAATCTCCCTAAGCCTTGTATCCAAAACCCCCTTTTTGTTATGGGGAATAGCTTACCTTAAAGAGTCATCCTTTCTGACATAAGTTAGATACACTCCACTGTCCACCCTTTCTTATGACTCCCATGAGCTTCGCAGATGACTCCCTTGTTTACCTGTGACAGGACCCAACACAGACATTTCTGTTTTACCTGAACCTGCTTACAAAGCCGGACACAGACCCTCCTACTTTCCATTCTTTGTCTCATGAATGAACTGTTTGTCCCCTCTGAAACAAGACACGGAGATAAACATTTCCATTTTAGTTCACTGACTCTGAATACCCGGACTGCAGGGGGAAAAAATTCCAACTGTGAATTACGGTACCTTTACCTTGTCTACTCCTCCCTGTAAAAGTCTGAGGCAAAACTGCACTGCTCACATACTGAGGTTTGGATCTTCCTATTGCAGTTTTCTGAGTAAAATCAGTCTCCATACTTCTTTGGTTTTTGTCTTTGCCATTGCCTTCAATTCTTCTTTGTCTTCCCCTCTATTTCTTTTGTCCCTTCTTTTTCATTTTTATTGGATAACCACAGGGTTTCTCAGATTTTATTCAAGGTGAAGCTTGAAAAACAGAGAAGACACTTCCCTTGTCTTGCTAAACAGAAAGAATGATGAGTAGCAGATGGGCATGTGTCTGCTAAAATGAGAAAAGGAAAGATTAATTGCATACTAAAAAGATAATGCTTCTGAACTGAATAGCATGTTAAAGACCACACAGCACTCAGTTAAGATAGAAGAGTTTAATTTGGATTCATCATTAAGGAAGCTTGGATTGAGATTTCTGGTTATAAGTTCCTCAGAATAATTGTGTTTCAATGTTATCAATTTACACAAAGGTATATATATGTGTGTGTGTGTGTGTGTGTGCGTGTGTGTGCGCGCGCACGTATTTATTTTTGACTATAAGTTCCTTCAGATTAAAGAGGCCCAAAATAGAGCAATGCAATTATAAGTATTTATATGTGTACCAAAAGGGGGCGCCTACTAACAAGACAATCTCAGGGGAGGCCTGCATGACGGCCTTACAAACTCAGAGATGGAAAGTAACCATATAGGACGGTCTGCAATAGAAACTTCCTAACTGAAAACCAGTCGTGGTGGATAGTCCTGTCCTAGGTTGGTGTCTTCCTTCACAAAGGTCAGTCTTTACCTTAACTAAATCTGCCTATTGTCTTTCTGCAGTTACTGATGATGTACCTTTGGAATGTCAGAGAAATTGCCCTTTTCCAAACACCTCGGGGTACAGCCTCTTCTCAGAACCTCTCCTTGTTAGCGTGTTCTCCCGGGTGCTATCTCTACGTGCTGTAAATGTTGTTAACTGTCCTATACCCACCAATGTAAAAGAAGTGTTTGTCTATTTCTTTTCCTTTTCATCCAGTCTTAGAGATTTCCCCATTTTGCTTTCTCCACCTCCCTAATCTATCACCAGTTGATTTCACTGGAACCTTCTTATGTCTTCTCCTTTGATTGTGAGGTATAAATAAGTGGTAAAATGCCATTGTCTGGAACATGTACTCAATCCATTGAGATCTGGCAGTTGTCATCAGTTTGGCTCAAATAAACTCATAAAAATTCTGTACAGATTGGGATGTTTCTTACATTGACATATATGTGTTTATGTGGATGAATTTTGTTTCCATAGAATTTGAAATATGTAATTCCTTTGTGTGTGTGTGTGTGTGTGTGTGTGATGCATACGGTCATATATAAAATACATAAATTCTTTCTCAAATTGAGGGCCAATTCAATATATTAAATTTTTAAAGATGATTTTGGTTTTAATGAACATTCTCTAGGATTATATTACATTCTTTTAATCCATAAAATAACCCATTTAGTAAATGAGTGGATCAAAAAACTGGTACATTTACACAATGGAATACTACACAGCAAAAAGAATGAATTCCTACCCTTCTCAACAGCATGGGTGGAACTGGAGAATATTATGCTAAGTGAGATAAGTCAGTTGGTGAACGACAAATACCATATGATCTCACCTATATGTGGAACTTAATCAACAAAAAAAAACAAGTGAGCAAAATGGAACCAGAGATGTAGAAATAAAGAACAAACTGACAGTGACTAGAGGGGAGGGGGAGGGAAATAACAGGGGAAAGAAGGGATTGGGTCAAGTCAAGGAACACGTATAAAGGAGCCATGGACAAAGACAAAGGTGGGGGGAGGGGGTGGAACAGAATGGGGTAGGTGGGGGTTGGTAGGTCAGGGGAGAGTAATGGGGGAAAAATGGGGATAACTGTAATTGAACAACAATAAAAAATAATTTTTAAAAAAGGAACCCATTTAAAAAATTACTGATTTAAACGTGTGCTAAAGTTCTTTTTTAAAGATAGTAAATTTAACCTCTGTGTGCTGAAGATTTACAGCATTTTTTACCTCTAACAAATTTACAGATAGGAAAATCTCAAAAATTTTATTTGGATTGGTAGCAGAAAGACATAATAAACATTTCCATACTTACATTATAAAGGAATTTTGCTCCTTCTCTTTGTGCAGGCACATCACTCTGAGCAATGGCGTTCATGACACCACACAGCAGGCTTTCTTGGATCAACACCAGATCTTCAATCCCGACACATCTCAGAGTGTATTTTTGATGAATAAATTACCAAATTAATGAGACACACTAAGAGGTTAAGGATTGATCAAGTACTTAATCTTTTTAATGAAGGACACAGCATGAAACACTTTCCAACAAATAGATACAATAAACAATCTTCTAAACCCTAATTAGAATAAAAATACAAAGAAAAGTGCAGAGTCTTAGATTTGTCTACCAGATAAATAATAACTTAGCATTTTCTGCAACAAAGGAAAAGCTTTTAGTCATCAACCTGATTTATATTTGAATCAGGTTGGTCCCAGAAGTTCACAAAGATAAAATAATTGTATTTTAATATGGAATTTTAGTATGTTTTGATGCTTTCTGAGTCCATGAAAATTTTTTCAAAATATGGTTTTGGAGATTTTACAGAACTTGCTGGGCCTTGAGAAGATTTGCAAATATTTTGGAAATCTTGTAAATACACAATTATTTCACTAAGTGTATCTGTGAGGTATCTGTGACCTAGATTTAGCCTTTTGAGGGTCAATTTTGGGGGACTATTTTAGGATCTAATTGAGTTTTTGAGTCCTTATTTACTTTAGTTTGGATATTAAAACTAGGTTGTGTAACTTTAGTGGGAGGCATAGTGGAAACTTCTAGTAACATATCAAAATCTTTTTCACAACAAATCTTTTATAAAAAATTATAACGGCAACAAGGGATTGGGTGCCAACCAACCAACCTACCTGAATTAAAAATATGTAGCAAAAAAGAAAGTTGGTCCTTACGGAGAGTGAGTCTAAATAAGGACCTACAATTTAGGTTGGTGATGAACTTACATAATGCTCCCCTTTTCAAGTAGTGAAAGTGTAACAGATTAATTATTAGGTATCATTTTTGGTGATTAATTATACATGATGCTGTTATTTATACAGTATGCACTGGAGTAATATATACTTTTTTTTATCTTTGTTATGAAAGAGTTACATTACAACTGTTAATCAGCTTATTTCCTTAGAGTACCAGAATTCCAGCAACTACTTTTACAGTAACTTTGTTTTCAAACTTTGCTCTAAGAAGTCTAATGATTTGCCCTGGCCGTGTTGCTCAGTTGGTTAGAATGTTGTCCCAATATACCAAAGTTTTAGGTTCAATCCCCAGTGGGGGCACAAACAAGGATGAACCCAAAAAAGGCTCTGGTCAAGTAGTTCATTTGGTTAGAGCATCATCCCAGCATGTCATGGTTGCAGAGTCAAGAGCACACACAAGAAGCAGCCAATAAATGCATAAATAAGTGGAACAACAAGCCGATGTTTCTCGCTCTCTCTCTCTCTCTCTCTCTCTTAAATTTTTTTTTTTTTAAAGAGGAGTTCTAGCGATTCTATGAGTACCATGAGGGGCTAAGACTGGTAAACAGCTTCCCTGACCCCAGTGCATCCCAAGCTGCCAAGTCAAATTTTATTGAAACAGAGAGCTAATAATAATAATAATAATAATAATAATAATAATAATAATAAAAGAAATAAAAACACAAAACCTTTAAATCTCCTGAATTAGAATAGTAAGTAGAGAAAAAAATTAAAAAACAAGAAATAACAAGTGTTGGTGAGGACGTGGAGGAAACAGAACACTTGCTCGCTGTTGGTGGGAATGTAAATTGTGGCAGCCACTGTGGAAAACAGTGTGGGTGATCCTCAAAAAATTAGAAAGAAAGAATTACCATATGACCCAGAAATTCTACTTCTGAGTATTCATCTAAAGAACACAAGAACACTAACTCAAAAAGACAAACATACCTTATCTCAATATTCACCACAACATTCTTTACAACAGCTTATATAAGGAAACAACCCATGTGTCTGTCGATGGATGAGTAAATAAATAAATTATGGCATACATGCAAAATGGAATATTTTTTCAGCCATAGAAATTGAATCTTGTTATTTGCGACAACATGGATAGACCTTAAGGGCTTTGAGGTGAGTGAAAGAAGTCACATAGAGAGTGACAAATACCATATGATCTCATTATATGTAGAATCTGAAAACAAAAATAAAAAGCAAGCTCATAGATTCATGGTTGTCAGAAGCAGAGGAGAGAGACATGAAATGGGTGAAGAGTGTCAAAAGGTACAAACATCCAGTCATAAAATAAATGTCATAATACTGTTATGTAGAGTATGGTGACTATAGTTAATAATGTTGTATTGAACATTTGAAAGTTGCTAAGAGAGTAGATCTTAAAAATTCTTAACACAAGAAAAAAATTGTAACTATGTATGATAATAAATGTTAACTATGAGGAGGGACCCAAAATGAGCCCAAATTTTACTTATAAAAAATTGTGTATTTATTCTAACATGCTTAAACTTCAATTGCCTTCAGAGTACTCTCCATTTGATGCAATACACCCAATGAGACATTTTTTCCACTGCTCAAAAGAATTTTTGAACTTGTCAATTTTTATACCTTTAGTGCTTCTGCCATTTTTTTCCACCTCTTCCATATATGCAAAACATTTCCCTTTGAGATTTTTTTTCATTTTGGGAAACAAAACGAAAGTTACTTTGGGGGAAATTGGGTGAATAGGGAGGGTAGGGCACAAGGGTCATTCTGTTTGTGGTCAAAAACTGCTGACCACTCAGCCCGGTGTGGGCAGGTGCGCTCAAAAATCACCTGTCATGAAATGAACAAATGTGTTGAAAGAGTCTTCGAAAAAAATATTCACTGAAGCCAAATGCAGCCTCTCACAACAATGCCAGCTGGTACACCGATTCAGATGGGTTTCTAGAGCTCTTACTCAGTGGGGAAATCCTGTACTACAAGGGGCCCATCCTCCAGAAGAAAATCCTCTTTTGGGGAGGTTCTCTCCTCACAGACTTAATGTGGTGATCATTTGTAATATATACACATATAAAATACACCTGAAACTATTATAATGTTCTATTACAGGGTTCTATAATTAAAGTGTTAATTATACCACAACTTTAAAAAAGAAAATTCAGTGGATATCTGTTAAGATGTATCACTGGAAATACATCATGGTATAACATATATTTGTTTCAGTATCTTAAAACTTTTCTCTTTGGAAGCATATGAGTGTATTGGACAAGTTGATAGAAGACCTGAGTTAACCAGGTGATTTAGTATTTATCTGATTGATATTAACTTTTGGGTATAAGACTTCATTCTTATCTGTGAAAATAAGAAGGTTGGGTCACTCCAATAACCTCTAGCTTTGAAATAAAAATTTTTAAATAAAATAAACACTAATGATCACAGACAAGTTGCATTTGTTCTTTAAGGACTATAATATAGCTCAGTTTTCTTATGTTATTAAAACATAATTATCTCATGTCATGCCCTGTTATTCAAAACAGCATCAAATATCTGTATGCAAAATTAAATTTTCACTCATTCA
Source organism: Mormoops blainvillei (assembly GCA_004026545.1). NCBI lineage: Eukaryota > Metazoa > Chordata > Mammalia > Chiroptera > Mormoopidae > Mormoops > Mormoops blainvillei. The sequence continues at coordinate 17,850 of PVJD01014098.1, read as the reverse complement.
GATATTTATAAATAAGCTTGTGTTTGTTTCCAGTGATCAGTATTTATAATTAGGATTATTTCACCCTAAAATAGGATATTTTCAGGCACAGTGAATTTTTAATAATATTTTAAAAGAGTATCAGCTTCTGTATTTAAAAAAAAATTAACTTTTCAAAGGTTTTGTTCATCCTTCCCATATTACTCTAAATTAAAAAATAAATTTAGCTCTTTATAACTTATGGTTTTCCTACTTACTTACCTAATTTACAGTCATCTCTGACAAAGTTCGTTGCACAAATTTTATGAAAAACATGGGGTATGTTTTCTTTTCTCAAAATATATGACTGTCTATATTTACTGCTTTGTGGATTTTTATGACTATAAAACTTAGCACTTTTTATGTTCAATTTTGCCTTTCAGTGCTTTAGGTAATGTAACGCAGGCAAACATATCTAAATCACAAAAACTCTAAATATAGTATATTTTCTTTTAAAGTCCTACAATGCTAGTTTGCCAAAATTTTTTGGAAACATTGGTGCAGGTCTCTCTCTCCTCCCTTTTTATCAGAAAATGGCACTAATTATAAGTATACAGTTGAGTGGATCTCACAAAATGATTGCACCCCTCGTACCATATCAGAAAGTAGAATGTTACCAGGACTCTAGAAAATGCCGTAGGGTCTCTCCACTAACTGTGCCCCTCTGGTGGTTATGATCTCTGCCATGGCATCTGGTACCAAAGGAGCCTACCTGCTTTTAAACCACAAAAAACAGAATCCTACAACCAGCCGTCTGTTGTTTCTGGTTCTTCTGGCTCAACTGTTTGTTTTTTAATTTGTCCACAATTTGTAAATAAATGTGAATTGTTATTGTAGATATTTTTTAAAGTATATTTTATTGATTATGTTATTACAGTTGTCCCATTTTTTCCTTCCTTTTATTCCCCTCTGCCCTGCAACACCCCCCACAAGCATTCCCCGCCTTAGTTAACGTCCAAGGGTCATACAAATAAGTTCTTTGACTTCTCTATTTCCCATACTATTCTTAACTTCCCCCTGTCTATTTTGTAGCTACTGATTATGCTTATTCCCTGTACCTTTTTCCCCATTCTCTCCCCACCCCCTCCGTGCTAATAATCCTCCATGTGATCTCCATTTCTGTGATTCTGTTCCTTTCTAGTTGTTTGCATAGTTTGATTTTGTCTTTGTTTTTAGGTTAAGTTGTTGATAGTTGTGAGTTTGTTGTCATTTTACTGTTCATATTTTTTATCATCTTATTTTTCTTAGATTAGCCCCTTTAACATTTCATTTAATAAGGGCTTGGTGATGATGAACTCCTTTAACTTTACTTTATCTGGGAAGCACTTTATCTGCCTTTCCATTCTAAATGATAGCTTTGCCAGATACAGTAATCCTGGGTGCAGGCCTTTGCCTTTCATGACTTCTTTCTTACTTTCTTACTTTTCTTTCATACTTCTTTCTAGTTCCTTCTTGCTTGTAAGGTTTCTTTTGAGGAATCAGCTAATAGTCCTATGGGAACTCCTTTGTAGGTAACTGTCTCCTTTTCTCTTGCTGGTTTTAACATTCTCTCCTTGTCTTTAATCTTAGGTAATGTAATTATGATGTGCCTTGTGTGATTCCTTGGGTCCAACTTCTTTGGGACTCTGAGCTTCTTGGACTTTACCTGATTGGGCAAGTTCTCCATTATTTTTTTCAAATAAGTTTTCAGTTTCTTGCTTTTCCTCTTCTCCTTCTGGTACCCCTATGATTCAGATGCTGGAGTGTTTAAAGTTGTCCCAGAGGTTCCTAAGCCTCTCCTCATTTTTTTTTCAATTTTTGTTTCTTTATTTTGCTCTGGTTGAATGTTTATTTCTTTCTTCTGCTCCAAATCATTTATTTGAGTCCCAGCTTCCTTCCCTTCACTGTTGGTCCCCTGTATATTTTGCTTTATTTCATTTTGCATAACTTTCATTTTTTCCTCTGTTGTGTAACCATACTCAGCCACTTTTGTGAGCATCCTGATTACCAGTGTTTTGAACTCTGCATCTGATTGGTTGGCTTCTCTTCATTGCTTAGTTGTATTTGTTTTGGAGTTTTGAACTGTTCCTTCATTTGGACCATATTTCTTTTTCTCTGTGCTCCTGTTACTTTGTAAGGGGTGGGATCTTAAGTATTCGCCAGGGCAGGGCAACCCATGTCACTGCCTTGTGGCACTGTATGTGGGGGAGGGGTCAGAGAGGGAAAAATGTCTCTTTCTTGGCTCTCCCCCCACTTTCAGTCACTTCCCCCATGATCCCCACCCCCAAAAATCCGGCCCTTCTGGTGCTGATTCCTGGGTGGCTGGGTTTGTGTACGCTCTAGGACCCTATGGGTCTCTCAAACGAAATCTCCTGTGAGACTGGCTATTTCTCCCGCAGCTGCAAGCCCCACAGGTTTTTACCGGTAGAGATTTTGAAGCTTTCTTTTCCCGCACTGGAACTCTGGGTTGCATGGTCTCTTTTGTTCCCCAGTTGTTCCTCCTAGTTTAGTCTGCATGCAAACGTGGGGCCGCCTGGTCCGCCTGGCCCGCCAGCTGCAGCCTTGCCGCTGCGTCCTCTGTGCCCAGGCTGCCTGTCTCCGCCCCTCCTACCAGTCTACATGACTGCTTCTTCTTTACCTCCTTGGTTGTCAGATTTCCACACAGTTCAGTTTTCTGGCAGTTCTGGTTGTTTTTTTGTTTTTAAATTTGTTGTCTTTCTTTTGGTTGTGTGAGGAGGCAAAGTGTATCTACCTACACCTCCATCTTGGCTGGAAGTCAGTATTTTGACAGTTAGTAGTCAAAAAATAGCAGTCAAACTGTTTAGGGGAAAATATTTTTACAATTGTGGTATAAATGTCTGTTCTTCATTACTATCTGCATGTTGTGCAGGATCTTCTGTGCTAATAAAATAAAGCTTAACTGAAAGTAAATGCTGTGTACTCTGGAAATAACCTAACCGCAACGAAATGTAACAAGGCTTCTCTTCCCACAGCTTTCAACTTCATGGCTCAAACTTTACCTTAGAGACTCTGTAGAACATAATGTCTCTCTTAAAGTGAATAAAGAGGCACATTGCATAGTTGGTACAGAAAATAAAAGAATTTACTATGTGTGACTTCTGAGTTGGAGGAGAAAGTTAATCAAATAGACTACATGTTATGCTAATTCCAGGTTAGTATTTATACATCCTTTTCCTTTTCTACCTTGCATTTTGAATGTAAACCAATTTTATTTCTACTGCTTGACTGTGTCTAGGTTCTTAGGTGGATGACATCTGTGTCTAATTTGGTTTATCTCTCAAATTTAGAGTAACTTTGTAAACTAAAGTAGTTACTTGTTAAGTGTTTGTGGTCTAAATTAATAAAATAGAAATTTTTCTAGTTTTCCAAATTATGCACTAATAGTTGGAATATCTATTTTTAATTTAATTTATAAAATGATACCTTTAAACTTGATTTTACCTTGCTTCCATTTTGATAAACTAAATTGTTTCAAACTGATTTAATGTATTGAATGATACATTAAAATGTATCATTACTGAGGTATAGGAATATTTTTTGTCCTGTATAAGTACTTGTGTTGTTCTTATTAAAGTAAATAAACATTTAAAAAATATTCTTGATGTTTCAAACAATGACTAAAGCCAAAGAGCTTTTCCAAAGCCCGTGAGCTTCTCCCTTGCCAAAAGGAAAAAACACATAAGAGAAAGTAGTAATTGTGCCTTAACTTCTAAATCAATATATAATCATAGCCCCAAATTATTGAATTCCAATGGTTTGATACATACTACTCTGGAGTAACTCTCTGAGTGCCATGGAAACAATGAGAGAACAGGCCAGTAGGCTAGAAAAATATTTTTTAAAATATATAATCAATTGGCTAAGTAATTCCATCTCATGAGAAAAGAATGATGAGATATATTAATTCACTGTTCAGGCATCATATTGCTAACTCTCACAAAGTTGATATAAAAAACCAAGCATATTTTCTAGTTTTCCTTTTTCTTTCTTTCTTTCTTTCCTTCCTTCTTTCCTTCTTTCTTTCTCTCTTCTTTCTTCCTTTTTCTTTTTCATTTTGGTGTAGTTCAGACCAAATATAAAGATAAATTGGAAGAGAAAATAAGAGGAGTTATCGTTCTAACTGTTTTTTCTAGCCACAGTTGGTTTGAATTTGTTCCATGAAGTAGACAGACATTTCGTCAGTGGAATTGGATCCAAATGACTCAGGAGTTTTTGTCCTATAAAAAGAATTTTTATTTGAATTCCCAGCCTAGTGTTGTTCTATGCATTTTGGCTTATTTAGATATATTTAACATCTTCTAAGCATTAGTAGCTTAACAAAAAATAGCATGTATTTTTACCAAATCTTTCCTTTTCAGCTTGGGAAGCTATTAGTTAAAATCATCCAGGAAATATGGTAGAGATTAGTCTCCTTGTCTAATGTTCTTTCCAAATGGTAGCCATGCTTAAACTGTGCAACAAAGCAGAGGAAGAAGCAGAGAAATCAGGGAGCCAGCAAGCACATGGCTTAGTTGCCAAGTCCATTCTCTCCATCCCTGGGCCGTGTGCTATTTTGTCAGTCCAGCAACTGTTGTCTCTAGGAACAGCATGAAGTGCTGTTAAAGTCAGCTACTACACTGTCATGGTGGAACCATTGGCCAGTAACATTTAATGCCACAGCTAGAGAAAACAAGAATGTTATATCACAGGTAGTGATATTAAGTATTTGGCCTCACAGGTAATGAATGATATTAAATACTTAATACCATATGTAGTGATATGGATGCTTTTCCTTCTTACTGAATCCTAAAGAGATAGGGAATGCCAAAGCAATCCTTATGTACCTTTAAAACCATTTCCAATATGTAAGATACAGTTGTGGGTTTATTAAATATCACTGTAATATTTATACACACACTTAATTCCACTTGTAATTTTTACTTTTAACATGAAAACTTTGAGTTATGTCTATTTTTTCCCAGGATGATGAAAACTTATAACGGAGGACTGTATTTTGGTATAATCTGGTAAAATTAAGAATATTTATGAGCAGACCAGCTCACACAGGATGATGAATGATAATCAGGTTGAAATGGAAGCTTCATTTTTGTCAATAATTGAACTGATAATAACTAATAGTAAACAAGTATATCTAAAAGAGGAATTATTACATTACTCAAAGGGTCTATATTTTATAGTTTTGAGGTGTTGTACATGAAAAAAGAAAGAGAATGGGGGAGCTGATACATTAATGATATTACTTTTAAAATTCAGTTTTGTAAAGTAGTTAAGATAAATCCATTTGTAAAAATAATATATGTATATATATATCTATAGTTACTGTTTATAGATATTCAAAACAGTTAATACAAGAGCTAGTCATTTATTGGCAAGAAGGAAGAAAAAATGTCTGTATTTAATATAAAATGCTATACAATGTGATGTTATCTATTTCCTTGGCAAACACCATATTTGCTTTCCTTGAAACAACAACTTCATGTCTGGATGTTCAAATAGTTATCATACAAACAAAGACCATTATAAGTAAAAATACAACTAATATATATTTAATACTATAAAATGGAGCTTTTGAATTATTAAATCCTCTTAAATTAAAAAAAATTCTCTATTTCTAAAATAGTTTCACATGTACGATCATTTAAATATCATTTAAATATTCACATCTATAAATGTCCTTGTTTTTTAAAAAGTAAACAAGTATAGTCTCTTTTTGTTCCTATTAAACAGTAATTCAGTCCAAAAACTCTTACCATTTTATTGAGAGAAGAGGAATCGATAATTTTAGGTTCATACAGGAACTTGAAGTGGGTGTGTGAAAGAAGATGTGATTAGCAATTGTCAACTGCACATGAGGCACCTTAAAGAAATCCATCTCACGGTTCCTAAGTTCTCTGACTAATGGGGGTCTCGTTCTCCGAGACGCAGATCACAATAAGCAGAGGGGATCCTCCATTAGTCCCCCAAGAAGCCGTCGCTGAGGAAAGGGTTAAGGTGCAAGTGGTCTGTGAAGGTCATTCCCCAGGAGAAAGCCCGAGAGGCAGAGAGGGGAGAAGCAGTCGAACCCTTGCGTGACTTCAGCCGAACCCCAGACTCAGCACCTGCCCTCCAGGAGCTCTGCAGTGACATGACACTTGAATCCAGACTAGAGGCAAAGAAGAGAGTCTGTCTCTCATCCTAGTCAGTCATTGTTAGGGATCCTCCCTGGGATGGGGGCATAAATCCTCCCTATTTTTGGCTCTTGAGGCCAGTGTCAGGAGGCCAGTCCTCAGGGACAGGGGTGTTGGGCAGGCACAAACAGTCAGCTGCAAAGTGCCCTGAGCTGGGAGATAGCTGCAGAGAGACTGTGAACCAGTCGGAGGGGATTCAGCAGGCACCACCAGCACGGGCTCTCGCCCATCTGCCTGAGCACAGAAGGTCTGGTTCCCCCTTAGTTATTTCTGAGCAATCCCCACAAGGGTCTTTCTATTCCTACTGTTGCTTGTTTCCTGTCCCTTCACTTGGACTCTTCTCACACTGACAGTCTGCTCCCCTGACCATCTGGTGACTGAGACTCCAACCTATAAAGCTGCTTCCCTAGTCAGCTTGGCCTGAGGCCGAGCACAGCCTTTCTCTGTAATCACAGTAGCACAATGGACTCAATAGGCTTAAGTAAACCTTTAAGATAGCAGTACAAGTACAAAGCTTTTTTTCTTTGTAAGGAAAATGTAACTGGCTCCTAAGCTCCATGGCTCTGCCATTCCTTAGAGTGACACCCACCCACCACCTTTCTCTGCTCTGCCTCCAAGTTCTTGAGGTCTAAGCTGCCACCTCCAAATAAGATAGGAATCCTCTTCTAACGTGGCACATTAAACGTGCCCTCTTTAAGTCACTACGAGAAGCCTCAAAAAATTATTACCTTTACAGAGGAAAAGAAAGGCCAACATGAATAAGAATTCCTAGAGTCCTGTCTCAAGCATATACATGTGGGTCACCCTCTATACTCATATTTTTAAAAGAAGAAGGGCTAGACCTTGCCTTATCTCTGCACCACTGAAAATTCACATGAACGGCTTACCCAAGAGAGATTTCGGCTTTGACCCTAGAATGCAGAAACGGTTGCCTTTTAAAAATCAGCAGCATTCCTCTGGCCCTATCTATACATCCACATGTCACTGTAAATTATTTTATGGAAGAAGAAGTTAAGTCTTAAAACTTTAAGTAACTTTTAGAAGTCACATGGTTACAACATGACAGAACTAGGGTCCCGCCTTGGATCATCTGACTCCAACTATACATTTTTTTGCCACATCCAAGTTCTTAGTTTATTAATCCTCTCACGAAAAATCCGCACGATCATGCTACATTTAAAGTCACTGAGGAACCTTTACTCCTGTTGTCCAGCTGTCCTTTCTGCCAGCACCAACATTGGCATTTGCTGTCCCCCTGACTTCATTCTATCCTTGCATTCCTTTCTCTGTTTCCTTGAGGTCTTCTTCTTCTCATACACACCATGTCTTACAAGTCTATGTTTGGTTCGTTTTTCTTTGTGTGATTCAAGGAATCATAAGCCATACCAAAGTCAGTTGCTTTGCCACCACCAAGATGGGTTCTGAATCCAAAGACAAAGATGACATCTGGCTTGTTCTCATATATCATGGTTAGTTTTTCCCAAATTTCTGTCTTAGGGACTGTTGCCTTCCCAGAGTGAAGGACATCAATGACCATGTGTTTCCACTCAGTAGTCTGTTGACAGTGAACTTTCTGGTCTGGATAGTCACTGTATCATTCATGATGGAGGCTGATCTTCAGGCAGCCAGAGAAGGAAAAGAGCCAAATGTACATTTTTAAAAACTATTTCACTTTCTTATGAAAAAAAAGTATTATAATGCCAAATTCTGTCTAATATTTTTGTACCATCTTTTGGGGCTTTAGAGACCACTTGCTACATAGTTAGGCTTCTCTGGAGATTCTGTAAATCTCTCTTTCGCTGACTGCTCCTCATGATGAATTTTGCCTTCCTAAGATAGGCGCTATAATTTACCAGTCTTCCTCATAGCTTGGGCACAAGAATACAGCCCAGGAACCAGAAGTTCAGATGTGAGGCTCTGCTACAGAAGGAATCATTGCAGAGAAGCTGGCAGGGCCCCACAGAGCCTTTCTTTGAGAGAGTGTGGTGGTAAAGTCGTGGGTAGCATTGGTTAAGATTCTGACATTCAGTTCCCAACTTCAGTTCTGTAATCAATAGGCTCATTTCCAAAACCAGTAACTTGGGAATAAAATATATGTTGTACTTAACCTGTATGGGTGGTTAAGAGGGTTACATGAGACAGTGCATGCACAGTGCACAAAGCTACACATGGCACAAAATAAGGACTCAATATAAGTTAGCTTTGATGATGAAGAAGAAGAAGATGATTGTGATGATGACAGTGATGATTAATGATGATAATGATGTCATTCTTCTGAAACTCTTTGGTGGTTCACCCAGGTTTTTCAAGATAGAAGTCAAACTCCATAGCTCATGCCCAAAGACCGCCATTAACAGTGTTTTGCCTCCTTTCTTTCCCAATGTTTTCTTTCTCCACGCTAGACATAGGGATTTGCATAAGTCACATCCACCTACTTTCAGTTTCTAAATATATAATATTTTTTAAAAGTCTCAGTGCCTTCATGCGTACGAACTTCTCCCAGAATTGCCCTATTCTTGGCTATAAAATGTACTTGTCTTCACACAGAAGTTTCTCTGGGAAGCTTACGCTGACCCAGTTTGAACTGATGCTCCCTCCTCTCTGCTGTCCTAGGGTGATATCTATTTCTCCATCTCAGTGTTAAATACAATATAAATTCATTTGAACATAAGTATTTGTCTCTCTACTCTTCTCCTTGAGAGTATGAAATGCTCTAGTTTGAATGGTACCCCTTACCCTCTTAATCTCAGAGAATGCTATTAAATCAAAACCACTTAATCAGAGACCTTTGGTAGAAAAATAGGGAGACCCTGAATCAAAATGGCAAAATTGATGAGGGCAGTATTCACTCCCTCCCAAAAGTTCAAAGAGAACAATCAATATTTACTTTCAAATATGTGAAAATCTTCCCTGTTTTGCTGTTGTTCAATTACAGTTGTCCCAATTTTTCACCCATTGTTCCCCCCCATGCAACCCACTCCCTCCAGTCAATCCCCACCCTGTTGTCCATTACCATGGGTCTTTCATACATGTTCCTTGACTAGACCTTTCCCCTTTTTAAATGTAATTGGAGAACAAATACATTAATCTATCCTCATATATCCACTGTTCTCTCCCTCCCTTGCCCTTGAGTCTTCTACACTCACAATGGCTACTTCCCCATCTCCCATAATTCTTCAGCACATTTCAGTCTAGATTCACAACCATCCCCGTGACATCACCACACAGTTCTCACCAGCATCACTGATAACCTTCAGGTCAGTAATGAATGCTTTCCATTTCTTAACTTACTAAACTTTTCACCTAGATTTAAAAATATTGAAACATTCTCTTCCCTTTTTCTCTGTGCCATAACACTCTCCTGGCATCCCTCTCCCCTTGTATTTGTAGCCTCCTTTCCAAGCTCACCCTCCTCTAGCCTTTAAATCTTGGTAGCTCTTCTTGTTTGATATCCGAAGAAATTTCTCCTATGACTATGTCATTAACATGCTCTAGAGATTGTTGATACCCAGAGCCTAGATCAGTTTCTGACACATAATAAGAAGTCAATTTCTATTTGTTCAATGTATGCTTGAGTAAATGAGCAAACCATCAGAAAGCTAAACTGAGTGACTTTTTTAATGGTGCACTTGTCCTTAAATGAGCAGGAGAGATCCCAATAAGGCTTTGTACAATCGTGGAGGATGACTGTAACTATATTATCTGGTTAGAATTTGTGATCTGAGATTAGACTTTGTGGTGTGTGAAGAATATGCATCTATAGTAGGTGTGTTATTTAATAATCTATCCCCTCAGAGTGTTCTGTGCATAGTTTGAAGCCCTTGCTCTACTCTGAGAGAATTGGCCACTCATGCCTGTTCAACTGAAGCCTTGAGTTCAACTTCAGGTCTGAGGAGCTGCAAAAATTGTTACTAGGAGGTTGAATTTTCCCCAGGGGAACCATAAGTTTTGGGGAACACAGAGACTTACAGAAGGGCAGCATTTTGTGTAGTAAGGACATCTTTGTATTGTCTGGTTTCTTTTTACATTAACGCACAGGCATTATGGTATATTTTGTAACATAGCCCTGCTTTAAAGCCTTGGAAGTACTCAGTAAATGCTTTTGGCTGAAGAAATGAATAAATTTAGCCTTTAGATATTAATAGTCAGTATTATTCCTTTCACAAACTCTTAACACAGAAGGGAGTCTTCACCAGTAGTTTTATTCAGTACTTGGGGACTGGCATTCTGGTAAGTGCTTAAATATGTTTACTGGAAAAAATGAATGAATAAATAAAAAAAGTAGCCCCTAGATCTAAATATTAAAGTGCATTGTGATGGGAAAAGAAAATTACACAGTACCAAACAGATTAAACCCATGTTCTTTATATGATTTAAGAAGCACACTCATACTTTTTTTTAATTGCTAGAAAGTAGAATGGTAGTAAAATAATGCATCTCAGAACTTCATATAAAATTTATGATAAATTTAAAAACACTGGCAAACAGGTAATATCACATTTTTAATTAAAGATAAGAGAGAGAATGAATGATTTCCTCTTGAAAAGTTTCATTTTGTTATTAGTAGTGCCTTAGAATGGGGACCAATGTAACAGTATTTTAACTTGTTATTTGTGATCTTGTACTATTAAAGGCTGTTTCCAATAAGGCCTTTACCGATTTCTTGAGCAGTGGAAAAGGTAATATATTTTAAAAATGAAGAGTTAGTGATGTCATGATGTCATCTAGAGATACTAAGTGAAAAGAGTAAATTATTCCTAAACAGTATATTTCTTGGGTCATCAGTTGGACTTCATATTATTTTATTGCTTATCTATCTATTTATTTATTTATTTACATTTTAATTGGATTTATTGGGGTGACATTGGTTAATAAAATGATAGGTTTCAGGTGTATAATTCTATAATAATTACCTGTATATGGTATTGTGTGTCCACCACATCAAGTCTCTTTTCTTCACCATTTATCCCTCTGTATTTGATATTCTAAACTAAGAGTCTGGAAACATAATTACTGCCTAGCTGCTGAAAGGTGATTAATGTAATGGAATTAATACAAACTAATCTGCAGGATACTCATACCAATACCAATGAATAGTTTTATATTACTTTCTCAGTATCAAAGAATTTAGAAAAAATTTAATTTTTAAATATAGAGTTACTAGATATGCATGGAAAAAGTAGAACTTTTAAGGGAAGCTCTTTTCTTTTTCTATCAGGAATAAATTATCCACTGTTATAACAGAGCATGTATCTCCATTGACTAGAATGTTCTTGTCTGCGAGGTGTGGCAGGAAGGAGTAGAAAAATTATTAACAAATGATACTAAATATATATTTTCAATTTTTGGAGAAGATTGAAAAGAGAACATGCTTAAAACACATTCATTGATTGTATCTCTATAACTGATTGAGCAGTCATTATTTAATTGACTTAAGTTCCCACCTAGAAATTTAGGATACTTATCGTACTAAGCAGAGTTCATAGAAGTTTCCTCTACCTTGAAAAAACTCAGGAGCACTATATTATTTCATTCATATCATTCTGGTGTAAATACTCATTCTTAGACATATGTATTGCTTGCCTCTTTTGGTTCTGTTATGGTTACAATCAGTTTTGCCTAAATAATGTCAATTGCTCTACAAAGATAACTCACCTGGAAACTTTGTTCCTGAATGCTTCCATTAAGTTGATCCATACATATACTGGTTATCTAACTTCAGTGGACCTCAAAATCATCCAGAATGTGTAGTAAAATTTCTGATTTGTAAAAGAAACTCCAGTTTCCCATTCTAAAGCTCTGGATTAGACTCAGGAATCTAAATTTTTAACAAGCACCTCAAATGATTTTAGGTAAATAGTCCAGGAACCAGGATTTGGAAAAACCCTCTCACAGTGATTTCATTGTATCTCACAGTGTCAATTCTACTTCCCTTTGATGTTGGCTGGGCTGGTGTCTCTTCCAGATGACTAACTGGTTTTTTCTGGAGCTAATGATCTGGACTGAAAGTCAGTCAGCTGGTGCCCACTGGTACAGTCACTGGTATGTTTAGCCAGAACATGTTCTGACGGAAGGAATTTGTACTCAACAGCACTGCTCTGTTGTACTGAGTGATTAGTATTTAAATATTACTCCTGCTAAAAGCAGATCTTAGTCCTTTCATTTCCTGAAAGAGAATCCTTTCTAACTTGCTTCTGGAATAATCTTTATTTATCTTTCATTTGGGAAATATTTCTACTTACATTTCCCAAGAACCAAAGCAATCTTTTTTCCAAGTTAATAACCAAAATATAGTCTTGTGATTTCTTTATAGGTAAGGTTGACCTATGCACACATCTGTAGCCAAAATTTGACAATCAGCTAATCCAGTTTTTTCCAAAGGTGTCATGGCTATTTTTGGCACATTATGCAAACCTTGAAACAAAAATTTCTCTACTGTTAACATGAGTTGCATACAGAAAAAAAATAATGAATTTAGAATTTATTAAGAATGATGAGTTGTCAAAAGCCAGGAAATAGTATTAGAAGAGGCAGTAGATTGCTTTCTTCTCTTTAGTGGCATATCATAAATTTTAAAGAAAAAGTTAAGCATTACCTCTCTCCCCTGGTGAGAATGCAGTTGAGTATGAGTGAGGCATGTTGGGAGTGTGTGGGCTGTGAAGACCCCATCCAGCCTCATGAATCTATTTCCTTGTTTAGATGTGTCCGTGATGGATGCTGTTTCCACAGTACAATGTCTGTAGCTGGCACTGGGACCACACCTTTTAATGAGCTAGGTGTAGCCCTTTGCTCTTCACATCTTGGCCACTGGTCTATTTAACATGGACTTTGAAAAAAACGTATTGAGTTAATGTGTTTAACAATTTTTTTATAAATATGGTTTTCAGAAAACTGTGCTTGGAAAAAGTCTGACTTAGACTATAAATTATGTGTATTTAAACTGATTTCAATAATTTATAGTGTTTTATTTTATGATATCTGTTTAACATACACTGCTCCCATTCTCTTCCCTGGCCTTTTAGACTTCAGCTTTAATTTAAATTATTACTTTAACCTGTTCCATCTGCTAACTTGAATTAATTTTATGTTATACCTAGTAGTTGCATTTCAAATGCTAATGAGGTTTATATTTATCTTTGCATTTGTTGTTTTAAATTTCATCTAATTAAAAATGGAGCACACTGTAGGGATGTATACGGAGCACTCACAAACTTACGTGTTTTTTCTGTAAGGATGTATAGCATTTTGAAAAGAGAGAACTGTTAAAATGGTGAGAAAACAAAAACAAAGAAACAAAGAAACCTACCACACTTTTGTGCATTAAAAAAAATCAAACAAATAATAGTTAGCAGTTAAACATAAGAATAAAATTAAACTTGTTTTTTCTAAAGTAAAACATTTTTCCAGACCTTTTTTTTTATCTGCTATTTTAACAATTCTTTGGAGCACTGCAGTTTGTCTCCGCCCCTTGGTTTGAAGCTGACAGCGATATTTTAAACTCTTCCATCCCCATACTACATACTTTTACCTTTTTCAAATATTCATCATCATAATTTGGAAGCCTGGGTATTGAAACTGTTTGAGGGCATAATTGAATAGGTCTCTTAAAATTTCCCTGAAGACAATGTTGTTCTGATGGCAGCCAGCAAACTTGGACTCCTTGATACAGTGGTGTCTGTACAGAGCAGTACACAATGACTTGTTTCCAGATTCTAAATGTTCTTCAGATTAAATTGCTATCCAGAGTTCTCTGATTTTACACAGCCCAAGCTGGTGTTTCTGTTTCTCTTTTGTGGTTTTAGTCCTTTAGATGCTGATTTATCTTAAATCTCAAAGCTGTGTAAGTAACTAAGGCAGCATCTTGCTCTTTACCTATGGTCGTTTTTTGTTGTGCAACCTGAAGCACATAGGTGTTCGTAACAAGTAGAAATAATAAAGAAATGTGCCTTATTTTTCCTTTTCGTGATCATTTCCTTTGAACCTGTAGGAGGAAAATTGCACAAAAGGCAAGTTATATTGCTAGTCATGTGAAAACTTATCTAAATAAATGTTTGTTACTTAAATGTGCCACCTTTAAGGCCATACTCTCATTCCACTGGTGTTGCAATTGCCCTACACAGCTCGAGCCAACATGTTAGAATTGTTTTCAGAACCAGAAGCAGATTTATTTTTATGTCTCCTTTTTGTTTTGTTCCTCTGTCTTTTTCCCCTCCTTCCCATCATTCTTCCTTCCCCTTCTTTTCCTTCCTACCACCTCTTTCCTGTCTGCCTTCTGTTTTACCCATGGTAGTGTTCCTGGAGGCAAAACTCACAAAAATGTAGTACTCCCCTAAGACCAGGGCCCCCTGGAATTTTTAACTCTCATACTTGTCTGAGCCTCTGGCAATTTGCCAATTACAGTTTAAGTTTTCCTACCTGTGTACTTGAGCCAGTGGAAGTGTTGTTCTGGTAAGCTGTGAATTTCTTTATCACCTGTTTCTGAATTTGGGGGATAGAAATTTACTCTGTGACCACGATTCTCTAATAAACCTAAGAGTATTTGACTGTTGTTTCACCTTTTTTTTTTTTTGTTTTGAAGATGAGAGTGACAACTTCCCAGTTCCCTACAAGCCAGACCAGGACCTGTAAATCTCTGAAGCATACTTTTAATGAATGAGAAGTTCAGAGTTTATCAGAGTTTTGCACATATTATGTTTTCTGTTATCTTTAGCTATCATTATTATTGTATTTAATACACCATATCTTATTCTAGAACTGCATTTTTTCAGATTTCAATCATGATATGGTGTTTTACATTTTGCTTGCATGTGATTTCTGCTGCTTCTGATCCCACCTCTGCCAAGGAAAAAGCATATCTGCTACAAGGGTCAGATTTCTGCAGCTGTCCTCTCTCCACTACACACTTTCAGGTCCTGTCTGTGAGGTCCCTTTCTACCAACACTTTATGTCAAACGTAATCTAACTGCAGTACGACTTAGATTTCTTTGGTTCAGAACTCAGTTCTAGTATCTATTGGCTATCACACTTCATTTAGAACTCTCTGTCTATATATGCAATATACATATCTTTCTATCTCTTTCTTTCAGGTCTAAAACAGGGTAGAGAACCTGCCTGGGACCAGAAGATCTTTGAAAGAGATTTTCCATAAGTACAAAATTAAAAAAAAATAAATAAAATGGTAAGAAAACATGTTGTCACAATTTAATTGGAAGTGTTACTTTGTTCTTACTGGTAACTAAAATGATATACAATCAACAGCATCTTATATTTGGTCAAATTATCCAGTGATGTGCTGAAGCCAGAGCCTCCTGGCTCTCAAAGTATAGTGGGTACAGCTCATTTCAACACCATGCTCAGTGACATTAAGTTGGTGGCTTAAAGTTAGACGTGGTGAAACTTTAATACCACAGAAATCAGCAAACATGAAAAATTAGCACCCCTTCCCTGAAAGCCAGTTGTCAGAATTTACCAGAATACTACTGATTGTATCTCTGGGGTATAAATTTCACTCTGGAGAAGTGTTGTCTGTATGTGTTGAGTCACACGAAATACATCTTGTAAAATTAAAACATATTTCAGAAATTCACACACATCACCATTTACTGTCATGAACCAGTCACTGATGCAGTGAGAGGACTTAGCATGGATTTTAAAATCATATTTACATTGACAAAAAAGCCAGAGATAAAACTCTGATTACTTAATTTCTTTCTCTTTTCTTATTGAACATTAAGCTTAAAGGTTTTTAAGGAATACTTTCCATAACAAAACACAGTGGAGTTTATCTATTGGGGTAAAGGAAACTTACAATTGCTTCTCTGGATCTTCCAAATTTATAGCGATTGAATATTCTTAGTCTTTTTTTATTTATTTTTTTATCCTCAGTCAAGGACATTTTTTCATTGCTTTTTGAGAGAGGGGAATGAGGAGAGAGAGAGAAAGAGAGAGAGAGAGATTGATGTGAGAGAGAAACATGGATTGGTTGCCTCCCATCCTCGCTCTGACCCCGAGAGATCATGTGCCCTGTGACCTGAGATGGAACCCACAACCTAGGAACGTGTCCTGACTGGGAGGGGAAGGATGACACTACAACCAACTGAACTACACTGGCCAGGGCCATTCTTAGTGTTTTTTAAGATTTCATTTATTTATTTTTAGATGGGGGGAGAAGGGAGGGAGAAAAAGAGGGTGGGACACATCGATGTGAGAGAGAAATAGGATCTGATGCCTCTTGCATTGCCCTGGCTCTGGACCAAATGGCAACCCAGGCATGAGCCCTGGCCCTGGGATGGAACCGGCGACCTTTTGCTTTGCAGGAGGACATCCAACCAACTGAGCCACACTGGTGAGGGTATTCTTAGTCTTTTTAAAATTGTGTTTCGGATTTAACTAGTAGGTAAAAGATTTTTATAAAATAAACTAAAATTGGAAAGCTTTTTATAAAGAGCAGCACTTTTTAGCTAATATTTTTCTCATTGACTATTAATAAACCATGCACTTAGAAAGACCAGATTCTTTTTTCTTTGAGATGTAGCAATGAAGAAGCAATCCTGTATTTATGGTATAAAAGAAACAATGTCCTCTAAAGAACAGTAGGTGAGGAATATAATTTTCTGTAGAATTCAGTGCATATGAGTTATTAAGATGGAAACCTTTATTATGGTATTTATATCTTTGACTGAAAGAGCAAGTGGAAATTGAATAATAAAAAAGTTTTATATAAAAATCACTCCCTAACTCTGCACATTGCTTTAAAATGTTTGCGTAGGTCAAGTGGATATCCTTACAAAAGTTATCACTCATTTCCTCTTCGCATTCTCAGATTTGTATTATTCATTTATTTTAATTACTCATTGATTTCATTACTATGTCTCCAGTGCTTAGGACAATGTCTTATAATATGAGCTCAAAAATATTTGTCAAGTATATGAATATATGTGTATATCTATCTATCTACCTACCTACTTACCTTCCCATCTATAGATCTATCTTAAAAAATTCATGATAGCATTCGGATGTATTATATGACAAGAGTTTCCAGAAATTAAATGTCTTTAACCAGCACTAAATGTACCTCTGCTTCTGCTCAAGTCCAACTTTAATTTTGCTCTATTTCATTGCAGGTCTTTTCCAGTTCTACTTGAATCCTTTCCTTCTCCTTTTCGCTGTTTTGTTCACTAGCTCCTGAAATTACTTTTTTGAAATTCATGCTATCTCTTTTCACAGGAATTGCTGAATCATACAGGCACATGAAATATTGACCCTTATTTCTTACCTTCCTTTATATTAAAATGTATTACTGCATTACAGGTCACAGAAATGATTGTCGAATAGAAGCTCTGTGCAGTTGCATTTCTATGCATCAAAAGGTAAATACAGCACATAGTGCCAGAAAGCAGGAAAATATAATCAATGATTTCATCCACTGCTGTTACCATTCAAGTGGAAAACCATTTCTGAAATGTCTACAATAAATAATAAAGAACTCTTCCTTTCTCCAAATGGCTTATAAATCAATACTTTATACAGTATAAATAGTATTTCCATAATTTACCCATGGATATTTATTGAGATAACCAACAAATATTAACTTTCTTATTTTTAAGTGTGTATTTCTTTAGCCTATTGATTAACATGATACTTGTAGAGAGACTTCATTCTGCCT
>PVJD01014097.1:0-30707 GCA_004026545.1 Mormoops blainvillei | reverse complement strand
GAGACTTTGGGAGGCTTCTTTTCCCCCAAATGCACGTGCATTTGGGGGAAAAGAAGCCTCCCAAAGTCTCCTGCGACGCTCCAATTGAGCCTTTAGGGTATGCGTTGGCATGAACACACAGCGGTCGCTTTGGCGGGCAAGAAATGTGAGCGGCGGAAGCGAAAGCTCGGCCTGCACGGCAAGGCTCACATGCATGCCTTTGTTACGGAAAAATGAAGTGACCAGAATTTGAGGGGTTAGCAGTACGATCTTTATTCACGTCCACCGGCCCAGAGGAGACAAACTCCAAATTGTGAGCCCAGAACAATAGCCCCGCATTCCTTTTATGCTGGGCTAAGCATGCTTGGGTATTGGGAGGAGTAGTATAGATTTGGCACGAAGGGGCTTACAGAAGTGAGAGAGAAACATTTACAGCATTAGTCAGGGCAGATAGTCTCAACACCTGCAGCAGGGCAGATAACATTTCACTTCGTCCTTGGTGTTGGCCCTGACTCCCTCCACACTATTATTGCTTTAGGTAAGGAGAGATAGAAGCTAGTCACTTGGGAATGCCCTTAAAAACTGGAACATTGCATGCATTCTTTACTCTTGTGTTTCCCCAGCTCTGCATGATGCTACCAAGCTCTATTCGCCTCTGTCTGTGATCGCTTGGGTCCCAGATGATATGAGCAGCTCTCTTCTCTTTGCAGCAGCTCCCAGGAAGAAAGCAGTTTCTTGTGTAACACCCACTTTCCCCCAGTCCAGTATATTGGATGCACACCCTTCTCTCTTCAGGGAGAAGCTGGGAGTTGGAGTTTGCTCTTGCTTGATATACACTGAACTAGGGCAAGGGACTATTGTTAGTGAGTTTGTGCTAATGTAAACCTTCATCTTTGTTCTCATTGGCCCATACCTAGTGTCGTTTCCTGTCCTTGCTTAGATTCAGGCAAGACAGATGCCAGTCCTCCAGCCGCCTCCCAAAACATTTTCATGTGGAATGTATGCTTCAGGCTTCTCATTTCCTCCCCAAGGGAGAAGTTGGGAGTTCCCTGCCCTGATCATGCCACACGCAGCTGGTAGGAGGGACTATGGAAAGTTAATGCCAAAAATTTTCCTACTGTCCTATATGGCTGGTTTCAGCTCTTCTGGGGTGTGGGAGCCTCTCAATTGTCTTCTGGATTTCTCAGAAAAGGAATTGTTCCATGCGTTATTGTTGAATCAGTTTCTCCATGGAGGTAAAGAGGGCTGAGGCTTCCTATTCTACCATTGGTGACATCCTAGGTGGATTACTGTGCTTGTATATTCCATAGACAACCTTAGCTCAACTCTAAAACTAGAAGTTTCACATCAGTTACCTTTAGCCTGTTTCTCTCCCTCAAAGTGCTATCTTATTCTCAAATCTCAGTCAACAAGTCTTATAAATTTTAGTTTCTAAGTGTTCCTGAAATTTCTTCTCTAGCTTAGTTTTTACTGTGAAACTACAAGGCATATCCTGCCTGAATTTCTCCAACAGTTTCTTATTATTCCCACCGCACCAACCCTTCCAATTCCCTTTACGCATTGTAACCAAAGTGTTCATTCAAAGTAAATACCTGATTTCCAACTCCTTGATTAAAATATTTTAATGGTTTTCCATCAATCTTAAAATAAAATTCTAAACTTTTAAACTACTTATCTTAGCATAATTTTGGGTCAACCAATGTAACCCACATTATTCTGTAAATCTTCCTTTAAATAGCTTCTGCTCCAACTCTAGGATCTTTTTTAAAAAATTGAAATATAATTGACATACACCATTATCCTTGTTTCAGGTGTATAATGTAACAATTTGATATTTGTATATATTGCAAAATGATTACCCCAATAAGCCTAGTTAAGTCTGTCACCATATATATGGAAATTATTTTTCTTGTGATTTGAAGTTTTAAATATATGGTGCTGTACTGTTAATTCCAATCACTATGCTATACATTATACCTCCAACCCTTATTTATTTTATAGCTGAAGTTTGTACCTTTTGACTCCCTTTACCCATTTTTCCTACTCCATCCCCTGCCTCTGACAACTATCAATCTAATTTCTGTATCTAGGAGTTTGGTTCTTTTATTTTGATTCCACGTATAAAGTAAGATCATACAGCATTTGTCTTTCTCTGTCTGACTTACTTTACTTAGCATAATGCCCTCAAATTCCGTCCATGCTGTCACAAATGGTAAGATTTCATTTTTGGTGACTCAATAATATTGTATTTCATATATGTACCATATTTTCTTTATTCATTTATTCATCAATGGGCACATAGGTTATTTCCATATTTTGGCTATTGTTAATAATGTTGTCATAAACATGGGGGTACACATATCTTTTTTAATGTTTTTGTTCCTGTGGATAAATACCCAGATGCGAAATTACTGGATTATATTTGAGTTACATTTTTAATTTTTTGAGGAAACTCCATATTGTATTTCATCGCAGCTGAACCAGTTTCCAGCCCTACCAAAGTGCACAGTGTTTGCCTTTTCTCCACATTGTTGACAGCGCTTGTTATTTCTAGTCTATTTGATAATAATAGCCTAGCAGGTAGGAGCCGATATCTCTCTGTGGTTTTGATTTGCATTTTCCTGATGATTAATGATGTCAAGCACCTTTTCAGGTACCCGTTGGTCATCTGTATGTTTTCCTGGGAAAAACGTCTATTCAGATTCTTGGCCCATATTTTAATTAGTTTTTTTTTTTTTTTTGCTATTGAGTTTATATATTTTTAACATTAGCCACTTATCAGATATATGATTTACAAATTTCTAGTCAGTAGATTGCCTTTTCATGTTGTGGGCACCCTGGAGTGTGGGGGCCCCTGAGGGTCTGTCCAGGTTAACCCAGAACTATGTGTGCCCTTGAAGGTCAGTCCCAGCAGGCAGCCCAGAGTTATGAGCCATCATCACATGCCTGTGGGCAGGCAGCCCCGGCCTATGTCATTGTACACATGCACTGTAGTCCCCAGTGACCTAAGGTCTGGCCCAATCCCACCATTGTCTAAACTTGTATAAAAATCTCTGTAACCAGCAGTACGTGTGTGTGCCAGCAGTGCCAGCAGTGCCAGCGATAAAGAGCTTGCTGCTTGCTTGCAGTGTGAAGTGCAGCTCTTATGTCTGCTCCTCATTCTTTCTTCTGTTTGGGCATCTCACCACTGAAACCTACCCTAGCTGAACAGCTGGGCTCTGACGCAAGTTGTTGTTGATTTCCTTTGCTGTACAGAAGCTTTTTAGTGTGATGGAGTCCCACTTGTTTATTTTTGCTTTTGTTGCCTTTTCTTTAGGTGTCAAATACAAAAATATCATTGTTAAGGTCTATGCCACTTACTGCCTATATTTTCTTCTAGCAGTTTTATAGTTTCAGGCCTTACATTCATGTCTTTAATCCATTTTGAGTTAATTTTTGTGTATTGTGTAAGATAGTGGCCAAGTTTTATTCCTTTGCATGTTGCTGTCTCATTTTCCCCAGCATCATTTATTGAAGTGATTTTCTTTTCGCATTGTATATTCTTAGCTCTTTTGTCCTAAGTTAGTTGGCCATGTATGCACAGGTTTATTTCTGGCTAACTCTAATATTCTCTGATGACTTCCCATCATACAAC
The DNA here is from genome assembly GCA_004026545.1 of Mormoops blainvillei. NCBI lineage: Eukaryota > Metazoa > Chordata > Mammalia > Chiroptera > Mormoopidae > Mormoops > Mormoops blainvillei. The sequence goes on along the minus strand of PVJD01014097.1, from coordinate 27,094 downwards.
CCAACAACATTGGTTGTGTCTGTCTGGTCTAGGGTTGAGCAGTTGACTGAAGGGGTTCAATTTCAGCACTTCTTTAGAAGTCCGGCAAAGAAATCAGCCTGGTGTGGTAGGCAAAGCTATATGGAACATGTGACGTAGAATTATAGCAGCCATGCTTCTAGGTCTACATAAGGAGTTAGTCTGAAAGTTTCCAGCAAACATTCAGAGGAAATTGGGTAAAACATGTAGAGACTGAGTCCTGATAGAATTTGACTTCTTGGTCTCTGTTTCTATGGCTTAGTAATATCTTCGTGGCTTCCTGAGCTGATGCATTCTCCTTTTCCTCAAGGTAATTTAAATTGGATTTTTGTTACCCCTAACAGACCTGAGTAATATAGATGTCAAAATTAAAGAAGTTATTAACCTAAAGAAGGCTTTACAACATTAAAATTATGATCAAAGACTGAAAATAAATATTTGGCTCACCCACAAAAATTTATTTCTTCCCTAAACAGGAGAAAATGTGCCAGATAAAGATGCTTAAAAAAAAATCAAATTTTGTTGTGGCTTCTATTTTAAGGGTGATTAAAATAAACAGGACAAGAAAGAAATGATCATTTATAAACTGAGCCAGAAGACTGAATAAAAAATGTAAACCATCACAGGGAAATTCCCAAGCAAGACCCATAACAAGTGAGCATTGATAAAATTTCAGGATTACGGTGAGAGTTTGATTGTATTAATATAGCATTAAACTAAGATGATACAAACATGTTTTGCCTTTCCTCTTTCAAAAGTCTGTGGGCTTACCGAGGATGTACTGTCACAAAGAATTAAGATAAATTATACGTCAAAATGCTGCCCTGATATTAACTATGTTGGTTCTTAGCTATTGTGAGTCTGTTTGGTAAGGAGAGCCTCCATTTCTTGGTTCCCAATCCAAGCTCTGGTATGTTTCACCTAACAATGTTAAAAGAGTGAGTCACTGGAGCGAGGCTTTATTAATATACACAAATTTCTTATCTATCCTGTAAACTGTCCAGCCTCTAGTCAATTGCCTATATTTCAGCTTGAGGTTTTTTTTTTACGTATAAATATTACTTTTTAACACTGCCTTGTCAGTCGATACCATTTTTCCTCAAGGTAAAGTACGAATCATCAGCAGAAATCACAGCATTTCTGGTTTTCACTTGGATATGACTTTCTTTAGGGATGCTTTCCTTAGTTCCCATAACTGGACTGGATACTGTCTCCCTTCACTGTGAGGTTATACATTCAAAAATACTCTGGTTGTCACACATTCTATATTCATTTATAATTGCTATATAGTTCCCTATAACTCTGATAGAATAGAAAGGACCTGAATAGAAACTTCTCCAAAGAGGACATACAGATGACCAATAGACATATGAAAAGATGCTCGTCACTAATCATCAGAGAAAGGCAAATTAAAACCACAATGAGATATCACCTCGCACCTGTCACAATGGGTATCATCAGTAAATTAACAAACAACAAATGTTGGTGAGGATGTGGAGAAATGGGAACTTTTGTGCACTATTGGTGGGAATGCAGAGTGGTGCAGTCACTGTGGAAAGCAGTATGAGGTTACCTCAAAAAGATTAAAAATGGAACTTTCTTATGACCCAGCGAGTCCATTTCTAGGAATATATACAAAGAAACCGAGACATTAATTGGAAAGAATATGCACCTTTATGTTCATTGCAGTGTTATTTACAATAGCCAAAATTTGGAAGCAGCCCGAGTGCTCCTCAGCAGATGAGTGGATAAAAAACCTGAAGTACAGTTACGTAATGGAATATTACTCAGTCATACCAAAGAAGGAAATTTTACCTTTTGTGACAGCATGGATGGAACTAAAGAGTATTATGCTAAGTGAAATGAGCCAGTCAGAGGAAAACAAATACTGTATGATTTCATGTGCATGGGATCTAATGAACAAAATAAACTAACAAACAAAATAGAAACAGACTCACAGATACACAGAACAGACTGAAAGCTGTCAGAGGGGAAGGGGTTTGGGGACTGAATAAAAACGGTGATGTTGTTATGCAAAGAAAAATGTCTCACAGACACAGACAACAGTATGTTGATTACTGGAGGGAAAGGGGGATAGTGGGAGGTACAAGGAGATAATGGGGGGATAGATGGCGATGAAAGGAGACTTGAATTGGGGTAGTGAAAACACAGCACAATATACAGATGATGCTTCGCAGAACTGTATACCCAAAACCTATATAATTTTATTAACCAATGCCACCCCAATAAATTTAAAAAAGAATGTCATTTGAAAAACAAGAAATCTTTGAAATTAGAGATTTAGGATGCATTATTGTATTCACCATTTGTCTAGAATAATGCCTGAAACCTATTTGATATACACTAAAAATATTTCTTTGATAAATAAAAGCTCAGAAATCATATTTTTAACTTTAATAGAAATGCTTGGTTAGGTTACGAAATGGCATACTGAACTTTTCCTTTGCTTTCCAAAACTAAAAACATCTAGTGAATATAGCTGTCCTACATTGTATAAGGAATTGATAGTCACCCGATAAAAACAACCAGAAAACCAGCCAGGCACATTTATATTCTCTGTGGATCTTGTTTTGAAATTCTGATCTCTTCTGAAGTGATGTAACTCTTAGAATGCCAATGACTCAAAGAAAAAAAAATCATTCTGTAATCTTAACTTTACAGCCTGGTACATAAAGTTTAATTTTTTACTTCCTAGGTCAGAGTGAAATAATGTGAATACATTTCATCCGAAACCTAAAATTAACTCAAACCAGTGTATTCTCTTTAAAAGGGTAAAAGAAAATTATGTAATTTTTGTATGTCACATTTAATTCTACTCGCAGTCCTTGTAATGGTATATCTTGTGATTTGGTTTGAACTTTTACAAAATAAAATGGAGCATTAAATAGACTATATACAGTTAATTTTGTTAATCAAATGAGTGAAATAGTTTAAACCTAAGAGAAAATATATGTATTATTCACATTTCACTATATATGGAATAAAACTAAAAAATATACATGATCATTTTTGGTGATTTAAAATGATGTATGAAATAACTTTATTTTATGCTAAGATGCCATACCTGAAATAATAAATGCAAACAAATGTGAATAACAAAATAATTTGATTGCTTATACCTAGTTTGGAAAATTAATATCTATTCATGACACTAATATATCAAATGCAATAAAATGAGACTCTGCTAGTAACAGGTTTTTAGAAAGTAAAACTATAGAATCCAAGTTAAATAAAGTTAGAATTTTTGTATTTTCCTCTAATCATTAAATTTGAATCAAAATAAGAAAAATACATTTTAATAGCATTTTCTAATTTGATATAAGAAGTACCAAATACCACATTTATAACTTATTTATTTAGCAATTTTTAATTCTCAAAAATTGTTTTATTGATTAGTAAAAAATTTATTACTACAATCTGGAATGGAACATGTAATACAGAGAATGGAATTTCTGAGAAAATTCTGTCCTTAAGTAGCTAATATTTTCTACATATCTATGTGGAAACTGGAGCTGATTAATGGATTTTTCTGAGTAATTTCTGTCAGAAAAGGCTTTACTTGTGGTAGGGGAGGAGGAAGAGGAGGAAGGGGATGAAGGTCTAAATGGCTTGAAATAGGAAAATGCAGAGGACTGAATGTACATGAGAGTGGCTGCTTGCGCACCGAAGAGTCCATTTCATTCCAAATTAGCCTTTCGGTTACTATTTTTAATTATATTTTAAATTAAAATTTAATTGTTTTATTGAGATAACTTTGGATTCACATGTAGTTTTAAGAGATAATAAAATAATATAATAATTAAAAAAAACTCTTTCAAGTTCCCATGTGTACTTTGCCCAGTTTCCCCCAGTGGTAACATTGTGTTACAGAACAACGTCATAACCAGAATATTTTCATATATAAAGGTCTTCGAATTTTTTATTTGGCTACTTGTTTTCCTTTTCTTATAATTTTTTTGCTGTGAAACTAATGTTGTATAACTAAATGTAAACAGTGCTTGTAAAAATCAGTATAATTGGTAAGTTGTGATTATCTTTATGTGGAAAATATTGCTTATATTACCAACTATATGCCAACCAAAAAAGCAAAAATATTCTCTCTCTCTCCAAATATATATAAAATGTAGCATTAGAAACCAACTAACCAACTAAGTTTTGTTAGGTAGTCAGTTGGTTAGTTGGTTTCTAATGCTACATGATAATTAAACATCCAGAATGGGGGGTGGCAGCAGGCCATGCGATTCATGTTCAAGATGTCATGCAACATAGGCAGTGTGGTGGCCTAGATACCGGAAAAGGATATTGGATGAAATAAAAATCTACTACACCCGTCTGCCAGACATCAGTCACACTCCCAGTGTGGATGGGTTCAAAGTACTCCTGTTGATAATTGTCATAATTGGGTCTTTTTCTCACAGTTACAAAGATCACCTTGGACTTTGAGAATACAGCGGCAGCTCACAGGCACCTTTGTATTTAGGAAGTTGGAGCCTTTTATTTTTCTCAATAGTTCTTCTTGCTTAGTAGTGTGATGCCAGTCTTCTTTTTATTTAAAATGTTTTCATTGATTTATTTTGCTTTCTGCTTTTTTACATTATTAGTTCAAGTTTACATATTTATATATGATTTATTTTCTATTGCAATAATTGTACAATATTTATTCTGACGATAAGTACATTTTCACTTTTGTTGTCTTTTGTGGGGTGTTCTTGCACGATAAGTTCCTCTGCCAGCATTGTTCTTGACCAGAGTCAAAGGGTCTAAAAATAACTGCTGTGGATATAATGTCAACAGCTTTTCCAGTGGATTTGGATAAACTTTCCAGTAGACTCTCCTCATGAATCTAATATTTAATTAATAATTTACTTTTGTCTGGGCAGTACAGCTGCTGCTGGGGCTCTCATGGTGTCCTCAAGTGGGAAAGACAGCAACAAATTGGCAAATGGCTTTTGAAGAGCTATCAATCCATTAGACATTATTCATCTTTGAACACAGCATTGTCACATTGTACGCAGAACAGCTATTGGTCCTAGCATCCTGTCAAATTTTGCCACATTTTATTATGAGAAGTAGGAAAAAAAACATGCATAATTATAAGTTGACATTCTTCTTGTACAGAGTTAAATTTGGGAAAACTATCAAAACATGTTTTCTGTTTTGTTTTGTTTTTTGCACAAAATGATGCCAAGTAGAAAACCATTATACATATATTTTTGGAATAACACTAATTTGTAATGTGAAACAGTGATGTTTCTAACTCTTATTGTACAGTCCTCAGCAGCAAGAGTTGGGTGCCTCCGGGACACCTCATTCTTCCCAACACCACCGCCAAGGTGGGGCTATGGAAGTACCTTAGGAGGATCAGCCAGATGGGTAGAAGTCTCCACATTGAGCATCCCTCCCACACCCACATTCTGGACCAGGCAGAGGCAACTGTGCTTTCTGTCTCCAGGAGTGAGTGTAAGTTTGAGAACTGGGGCACAGAGATTGGGCAGAACCCTTGAAAACTGGAAATACCCTGGAACAGGGCGACTCTTAGATCCAGAAGGTACAACTACCATCCAACAAATAACAATAAATACAAAGGTGAATATGCAAGATACAATCAATAAAATTTGCAGAAATCTAATATCAAAAAAAAAAAAAGCACAGAAAACTGAACACCAAAATAAAAACAGAGGGAATTATACATAGTTAATGGAGCAAAAAATAAATAAATAAATAAATAAATAGAGAGAGAAGAATTTAGAATTAGTATTGTCTGTATATATCATCATAAATGTGAGACTTTATTGTACCCACAAAAAATGAAGCAGAACAGATAATGTAAATGAAGCACTTGGTCAATGAGCTTAAATAAACAAGCAAACAAAGAGCTCAAGATATGAGCTAAAAAAAAGTAGACCTAAAATGAGGGATGAATTAGTAAGACTGCATGATCAAACTAAAGCAATTTTTCATCATGCAGGTAGTATGTTTCAAAGTACAAAGGGAAGAGGCCTAGCAAATGGGTACTGAATTTGTAAAATCTGTCTAACGTAAGAGAAAAGGAATATAAGGATGAAACACGTGTGTGCACATTCAGATGCACACACATAGACATAGTGAAATTTCAAGGCTAACAATACAGGGAAATTATAAAAACATTCTTTAGAAGAAATATAATATCTTCCACAATAGAATAAAAATCCCATCATCCCAAACATTTTTGACAATACCATCTTGAGAGAGGTAATAGAGAGTTATATCATATTTGACTATTTGGAAGGTAGGATTTTATAGTTAATCAAATTATATCCAACGTGTAGGAAACATAGACGTACTCTCACATACAAAAGTTTATATGTAGATGAACTCTGGAAATTTATTATGCATAGAACTCTGAAATAGTTCATACATGAACTATAGGGAAGACAATATGAATCTCAGATAAATAAATGAGGATCAATAATTATTTGCAAAATATTAATAAACCTTTCATAAGTATAGAATACTTAGAAGTATTTAAGTATAGTGGTAAAGAGCATGGGTATTGAGTCAAAATCTTTGTAATTGTAGCTTTACCACTAGTAAGCTCTATGACCTTGGACACATTTCTATTTACAATTGTTTTTCAATTACAGTTGACATTCAATATTATGTTAGTTTCAGCATAGTGGTTAGACATTTATATAACTTCCTAAGTAATCCCTCCCCCCATAAGTCTAGTGCTGACCTGGCACTAGATTTATTACATAGATATTATACATATTACATAGATATTACAATATTATTGACTGTCTTTCCTATGCCGTACTTTACACCCTCATGACTGTTTTGTAATTGCCAACTTATACTTCTTAATTTCTTCCATTTTTTCTATCCAGTCCCCCGACCCTCGTCCCATCAAGCAACCATCAATTTATTCTTTGTATCTATGAGCTTGTTTCTGTTTTGTTTGTTTATTATACTTTTTAGATTCCACATTTTTTTTACTTCTTTCTGGCCCAGTGTCTTCATTTGTAAAATGGAAAAAGTATTATATTCACTTCATAAGAGTATTGTGAGTATTAAATAAATGAGTACTTGCAAAGTGCTGAGAACAATGCCTGGCAAATGATAAGCACTCAATAAATGTTAATTATAGTTATTTTTAATGCAAACATTAATCATAATTTTGAACTGAAATTGCAGGTATTATAAAATAAGGTTTATTGGGGACACAGAGTAAGTTTAAGTGGTTATTTTGCTAATGTTTTTGTCTTGGTATAATAGATGACATGGATGCTACTTGACTTTCGCTATTGCTAGAAATACTTGTATATCTATATAGGAGTGTTTGTGTTAGAAATTTAGTCAGTTAGTTTCTGTTTTTTTGCAACTGAAGAAACTGATGGAATTATTTTCTTCTCTGTTTCTAGAATCATCCTTCCCTTTATGATGAATTATTTTTAAAACTTACTTGAGGAAAGCAAGTGACTTCCTGGAAAGTATATTTGTGTGCATTTGTGAGAAGAATTGTATTCTTTTAGGAAATTTAATTTAGTATTGATCTCTTTTCTGAGTCACAATATTCAATTTATTAAAATAAGTAAAATGATGATAAAGGAGATGTGATATATTTTTTTCATAAGAAAACATGATTTCAGAAGACTGAGACTACTAGAATTTTACTTCGTAAGTCATTAAAAATTATGTTCCTATAAGCTAAAATGCAAAATCTTTAGCATAGCAATAAAACCTTTCATTTAATCATTACCCAATCCCCTAGCATCCTCTACTGTCACTCTCTTATAAACTTCAGTAAGAAATTGTAATAACCCACCACACCATCATGCCCTTGTGTCTTTGTTCAAGATGCTCATTTCATTAAAAAATTCCACTCCTTTCCAAATAAAAATGAAAAATATGTGTAGTGTGTGTATACATATACATGTATACATACATATCTAGATAGTTAAACATGGATGGATGATGGAGCTCAACTGCCATTTTCTCTAGGAAGACTAGATTCCATGCTATCAGGAATCAGAAATAACTATATGAACTTTTGTGATGGGAGAAGGAAAGGGATCAGAATTTAACAAATTGGGCATTATGAACCTTCTTGAACTAATTAACTTGTTCCCAGAGACAGTGTATGAGTTCCAGGCTTCACTGACCAGATCTGGGGGTGTCCTACATGTAAATAGTCTCTTAGAGGCTGGACCACATACAAAAAACTATTTTTCATTCACACGTTACTCGCTTTCTCTCTTTATTATTTTTATTAGTCTTTATCTCTTTCCTTTCCTTATATGCTTAGACTCCAATTCTCTATCCTACATGCAGGACTTCTCCTCAGAAATTGATAGTTGCCTAGTCTAGCCTTGGGACTTCAGAATGTTTATGCACTCAAATATGGGTTATGAGCATTTTTCAAATTTCGGTTCCTATTTATTCATTCCTATGGGTCTTAAAATTATATTTCTAACTTTGAAAGAGCCAATCTCCTCCAAAAAAAGTTTTTATTGATTAGGGTATTGTAGCTGTCCCATTTTTTTCTCCCCTTTATCCTCCTCTGCCCTGCACCCCCACTTCCAATTAGCATTCCCTCCCTTAGTTCATGTCCATGGATTGTACATATAAGTTCTTTAGCTTCTCCTTTTCTTGTGCTATTCTTAACCTCTCTCCTGTCTATTTTGTGTCTACCAATTATGTTTCTTATTCCCTGTACCATTTCTCCCATTTTCTTCCCATCCCCTCCCTGCTGATAACCCTTCATGTGATCTCCATTTCTGTGACCCTCTTCCTGTTCTAGGTGTTTGCTTAGTTTGTTTTTGTTTTTGTTTTTTAGGTTCAGTTGTTGATATTTGTCAGTTTGTTGTCATTTTACTGTTCATAGTTTTGATCTTCTTTTTATTCTTAGATAAGTCCCTTTAACATTTCATGTAATAAGGGCTTGGTGATGATGAAGTCCTTTAACTTTACCTTATCTGGGAAGCGCTTTATCTGCCCTTCCATTCTAAATGATAGCTTTGCTGGATAGAGTAATCTTGGATGTAGGCCCTTGCCTTTCATGACTTTGAATACTTTCCAGCCCCTTCCTTTCTGCAAAGTTTCTTTTGAGAAATCAACTGATAATCTTATGGGAAATCCTTTGTAGGTAACTGTCTCCTTTTCTCTTGCTGCCTTTAAGATTCTCTCCTTCTCTTTAATCTTGGGTAATGTAATGATGATGTGCGTTGGTGTGTGCTTCCTTGGGTCCAACTTCTTTGTGACCCTCTGAGCTTCCTGGACTTCCTGGAAATCTATTTCCTTTGTCAAACGGGGGAAGTTTACCTTCATTATTTTTTCAAATAAGTTTTCAGTTTCTTGCCTCTCCCCTTCCCCTTTTGGCAACCCTGTGATATAGATGTTGGAACATTTGATGTTGTCCCAGAGGTTCCTAATCCTCTCCTCATTTTTTTGAATTCTTGTTTTTTCATTCTGTTCTGGTCGAATGTTTATTTCTTCCTTCTTTTCTAAATCATTAATTTGAGTCCCAGTTTCCTTCCCTTCGCTGTTGGTACCCTGTATATTTTTCTTTATTTCACTTTGTATAGCTTTCACTTTTTCCTGTATTTTGTGTCTGTACTCAACCATTTCTGTAAGCATCCTGATCATCAGTGTTTTGAACTCTGCATCTGATAGGTTGGTTATCTCCTTGTCACTTAGCTCTTTTCTTGGAGTTTTGATCTGTTCTCTCATTTGGGCCACATTTCTTTGTCTCAGTGCACCTGTTACATTGTAAGGGGCGGAGCCTAAGGTGTTCACCCAGGCAGGACAATCAGCTTCACTGCATTGGTGGTGCTGTATGTGGGAGAGGGGTCAGAAAGGGAACAATACCACCTGCTGGGCTCTTGTTCCATGTTCAGTCACTTTCCCAGCTATCCACAAGCAAATTGTGTCCTTTTGGTGTTGATTCCTGAGTGGGTGGATTGTGTTCGTCCTGGGACACTGTGGGTCTCTCCAATGGACTATCCTTTGAGACTGGACATTTCTCCCACCACTGGAACCCCCACAGGTTTTTACAGCCAGAGGTTTTAAGGTTTTAGTTTCCCTTACTGGAACTCTGGGTTGTGCAGCCTGTCTTGTTCACCAGTTGTTCCTTCTGGCTTATATGCACACGAATGTGGGACTGCCAGCTGCCACCTCGCCCATCCAGTCCCCCAGCCGCTGCCTCACAGGCCCAGTCTGCTGCCTTGCCGTGCATCCTCTCCACCCTGGCTGCCTGTCTCTGCCCCTCCTTCCAGTCTGGATAAATGTTTCTTCTTTAACTCTTTGGGTGTCTGACTTCCATACTGTTCAATTTTATGGCAGTTCTGGTTGTTTTTATTTTTTAATTTGTCATTATCATCCTTCTTTGTTTGTGTGAGGAAGCAAAGCATGTCGACCTACTCCTCCATTTTGGCCAGAAGTACCCTGAAAAAGTTTTTAGCACCACATATAAGATTAGTATTTCCTCTGTGTGTATAAGACTCAGTGCTTCAATTTTTAAAAAAAATGTCTCTCTCATTTCCTATTTTTGAATTTCCTTATAAATTCTTTTTTGATTGGCTTACAGTTGAAAGATCCTGGTTTTAATCATTTCTTCATTCCCTATTTTCAGGTTTCATGCCACATAAGATTTTACTTCAAAACTGGACAGTGACTTCCTGTGTGTTCTCCTAGTGGTTTTCTCCACCTAGAGTTACTGACTTCCTTTGTTTTCTCTTTTCATTTTTCATTAACTTATACTTATTTTTCATTCAGCTTAATTATACTATGTATTAAAGTTCTGGATTTCATTTTAGTGCATTGGAATTTTTGTTAAAAATGTGTCCAATTTGCTATAGTGGCTTAGAAGTCTTTTTAGTGTATTTTTAATGTTTCTATAATAGCTTCTTCATATAGCATAATGAAAAGAAACATCCTTAATATCCTCCTGTAACATAAGAGGGCAAAACAATCTGCCATGTTGATAGTGTACACCAATGGTTTCTGTAGGGATTTGGAGAGGAGAAGAGCTCCCTACCCACTGCCTCTGGGATTTTGTACTCTTAGAGAATCATGAGAGTGCTGCCACAGCCGTTCTGTAATCTAAATGGCAACTGAAAAAGAACTTTCTATGACTCCAAGATCCAACATAGAGAAACCAGACCCAGGATTGAGGGGCGTGAGGGTCGATTAGGTGCAGCACCGTGCCACCCAGCTCTGTCTCTCCTCGGCTCTTCCTGGCTGAGCGATGTTTCCCAGATGTGCAGCATGTGGCAACTCTTTCATGCTACCAGCAAAATATGTGCCCTGAGATGGCAAACATGTCAGAGAAGTTTAGTTTTATTAAAATAAATGCTCGCATTGAAGAATCGGTTTAGAAAATGTTACCTACTTAATGCAAAAATTTTGGTGGATATTTCTTCTTTAATAAAAATAAAAGGCAAGCTTAGAAGAGAAGCCCGTAATTGCAAATCTATTGCGTCAATTAAAACTGGAAACACTGGCTGACTCACAAAGTGATTGTTTTATGATGGCAGTGGATCTGAAGTCATCGTGTGCATTTTGAACATTTGTCATGCTCTTCAGTTATTATCCTGTCAATGTACTCAGCACATTATAAACAAATGGGTGGCAGGAAAGCAATTAGAAATTTAGTACATATTGCTCTGTACTGTGCTTTGTTTTCATTTTTCTTTTATTTGTTTATGTGGTAAAATAACTGCAGTCTTTCAAATGCTGATCTCCATAAATGATGTGAGGGGTAGATTTTTCTTTGAGGTAGTACAACTGTTGCTGGTGTTTTTTATTTTAGCACATATTTTCCAATCATTTCGCCTTCTACACTAATGGATGTGTCTCTGGGTAAGCACCCACACTCCCTTACTCATTGGCAGGGTAAATGGAGATGGAGGCTTAACATCAGGGTCTTAACCACAGGAAAGAGAAGGCTTTAATGGGAAAAGGAGACGAAGAGAAGAAATGTAAAAAATAAAGTGGCCAGTCTCTCTCTCCCCATTTCCTTATTCCTGGCTTCAAACCAGGATAATTTTGGGAATATATATTTCTTTCAAAGTGGACATGTTCAGATATTTTAAAAGTCCATTAACTAGTGCCCTGACTATAGGTCCTGAGATGAAGTTTGGGTTGGAGGTACACAGTGTAGACTGACTGGTTTCCAGGCAACATTTAAGCAAGCATGGTGTTCACTGCAGAAGCACATGCCAGCACACTGGGGCTAGGCCCTCTCATGGGCCTCCTCCTCTGGACTTCCTGCGCGCATCACAGCGGACAGGTGTTTCCCATTGTTCCATTTCTCCCAAGGCCAATAAATCAAAACCAGAGGCTTATTTCTCATTGTATGACCTTTCTTCATGAACCTTTCAGAAAAGTTGGGCTTAACTGAGGTATTTTGCTTAGGTAGATAGATATGTTTTAACATCAAAGCCAAAAGTCATTTGATAGCCAGGTCTTTATGATCAGTTCACTGTACTTATTCAAACAATATATTTTAAATGAATAGAGATCAGATATTAATCAGTAATGGAGCTGCAGATGAATTTTTATTCTTTTGACTTTCTTTTATGTTATATGATCATATTGAACACGTAGAGTGGAGTCATAATTTGAGACATTAACCAGAATTTCTGCTTCTTTCCTGACCCTTGTCAACCACTTGTACTTAGCCTTCCTCAATTTTAGGGAGAAACTATCAGATCAGTGTTGGAGAATAAAACAGTACGAAACCTTTACTTCTAAGATGATGAGCCTAGGTCTTAGGTACAAGGCCCAAGGCTTTTATCGACAGACAGAGAACCACTTATTGATGATCATTCACTTTTTCAACTCCGGCTTCCCATCCTCTCTTTTCACCCCCTAATGCTTAAGAACTGTGTAATGCTGTGTTATGGGGGGAAATAGGAGAATAAACAAAGTGAGTGAGATGTGATCAACATGCTGCCCCACTCTTCACAGGCGTGTGAACTGTTGGTCTGAGAACTCATGGCCAGCAAGGGTTCTCAGAGTAGGTAACCCCCTATAAATTATGGGTCTGAGGGAAGAGAGGACTTGTTCTCTCTTAAGGACACTCATGACCTCTGAGATAAGCTCCTTGTGACATGAATGTGATAGATTAGCAATGGCAAAGTGGGTTGTTTAAATGTGAGAAGACCAGAGGTTCCCTGTGCAGACGCCAGAGCTCCAAAGTAAAATGGGGACCATTCAAAATTTTTTATGGTTCATGAACATGGTGTGTCAGATAACTGAGGAAGCAAGCTATCTGTGGGTAGGTATAGCCAGAGAGCTTCTCAAATGCTACAACCCTCATCGAGTTTGTTTTGGTAAGCCCCAGGGGTTACCTCTATTTGCTCCTGTTGTATAGTATTTTCCTACATCTTTCAGATGACTACTACACTCTCTGCCTTTTATTACAGTTCTATTCAGTTTGGGCACCTGAAATAGATATGCGTGGATCATAGTAGGGATACAATAAATATACTGAGTTAAACAACTTTGTTTTATAATTGAACTTTTTTCACTGAGTTTTTGAATGGTCATGAAGACAATGACCCCTTTTTATATATTTTTATATTTGGCAAAGAAATGAAATGCTTCGAAGGTACAAAAAGACAGAAAATGGGTTGAGAGGGTTGGTGAGGAAGGGAAGAAAGAGGGAAAGGAGAGAGAGAAGGTTGTGAATCATAGAAACTTATTAAGATTTTGACAAAATAAATAATTGCATTAGGATAGTGTTCAAGGTTAGAAGCACAGGCTGTGGCATCAGGCTTTCTGGGAATGACAAATTATATAATTGTTATGCCACAATTTACTTATTGTTTCACTTATTGTTAACATGGTGATATGAATAATATATGCCCCATGTGATTATTTTGAGAATTAAATTAATTCCTATTTGCTACAGAAACTAGTATGATAGCTAACACAAAATAAGCACATAAGAAAAAATTGTTTAATGAACATATCAATTTGGATAACCACCTTTAATTTAAGGACACAGGGACCTGGTGGATAATTATAAATTGAAGTGTATAGAAAATAAACATAATATTTCCTATTTCAATGCCTAATTTCTCAGAAAGGGGTAAGTTTTGATGTGGACAAAATTGTTATTGCCTCACTGTTTTAGAACAATCTCATGGAAGAGGTAAAATAGAGTTCAGTTTGTCTTGACGCTTTGAAAAAAGCTATATATTTTTTAGTTCCTAATACAATATACAGTATTTGAAACAGAAAACGCGTAAGGTTTTAAATGATCGTTTTCTCTTCTATCCTCCCCTCTCTCTCCTTCCTTTTCCTTTTGCTTTTTTCCCTTTCCTTCTATGACATGTGTGCTTATAAGATGCCTAGTCTTCTGATTGGTAGTGACCATACAATAAGTGTGGTTCACTCATAATGTGGTGTGGAGACAGAAATGTACTACACTGCCCAGTGTGTTTGATAAGCATAATTATGGGAGAAGGATGTAGACTTTGGAGATTATGAGAGATTTCTTAAAATAAGTAACATTTAAGGTGGAACCTACATGAGAATAAAGGGGATATAACCATGGTTTTTAGTTAATATTGTTCTGCTATGAAAACACATGTGAAGCCTAGGATGTAAGGGAGAACTGAAAACAACAAATAAGTACAGTTTGGGAAGGCTGGTATCTAGAGCGAGATTTTTTTTTTTTAGAGCAGTCGAGGATAATCTCATGTGAGCCAGTCAACAATGTTGAAGGACTTAGGATTCATTGAGAAGGGAGGCTAGATGCTTCGATGGGCTCACACATCCAGGATAGTAAGGATATGAGGATATCTTTGGAAAGAATAATAAGAATGATAAGAATGTAGGACCAAATGGATTGAGAGGACCACTGTGGTTTTTAAAGGGTAATTCTCCTGGAGGAGTTAGTTTGGCATTCATTGCTATATAGTTTTATACAAGTTGAACACATTTTTAAGGAATCTCAAAAGAGTGATGTACTTGTGGATAGTAAAGGAAATTCTGCTAATCTGAGCAAAGAAATGAAAATTGTAAAACAGAGTTAAGAGGGATACCGCAACAAATCAAACTGAAAATGAGCCGTCACTTACATGGTATATAAACATACCATCAGGTGAATATTTTAATAATTGTGTTTCAACAGTGAATTTTCCGACTAATGAATTGCCTAATTTTAAATAGTAAGTATATTGTAGGAGAATCACAATGCTTTTTGTCATCCATATTATATTGATTAAAAATGCTTTTGTAATTAAGAAAATAAAAAATTTATATCTTAGCATGATAAGGAGCTCTTATAAAACATATTTTAAAGCTTTCTTTTCTGAATATCAGTATATTTTTGTTTTTATAATTATTTAGTTTCCTATCTACTTTTTAGCTTTTTAATTACCACAGAAAAGATTGGTTTCTCATGTATCAGATGCCGTCATGTCTTGGAAAGTGTGATTAGAGAATGGGGTTGATTAATCACTTAAATAATAGAAATGATCCATTTCACACAATGACCTTACATGGCTCTTTTCCATTACTGCTTTTTGTCTAATAATTTTGTTTCTTTTCATCTTCTAAACAAGCACCACCTTTGTGTCTTGTGTAAGATGTTTGATTTTTGCTGTCTCTATATCATGAGGCAAAGCTGGAATAAACCTTATGCTGAAATTTGAGTAAAGGTTTCTTTTTTTGAGGGGTGGTCAATTTAGCCGTACCTTCCTTATAATTATTACTAAATCTCCCAGGTTTCACCCTTAGTAAGTCTTATTGTAACTTACCAGTTTTCATTTTTTTATGTTACATTTTGTTATTTACTGTGTTTTGCTGGGAATTTTCAGGAGACGTTATGGGCTGCTAGCCAAAAGCCATTTAGATTCTATTCCATTTTTACATGTATTGAAAAAATATATGCTTTCTAAAATATTGTTTTTATTGATAAATCTTTAACCAAAATGTGTTCTTCATCGGCACTGTCAACACATTATCTCCCTATTTTGTTTTTCAGGATTTTTTCACGGGCCCCATGTTATTTTTCTCCCTTTGCTCCGCTTTTAATTAGAGGTGGTCAGTTCAGGCCTGATGCTTCCCCAGGAGCAGTGCCGATGTGTTCTCCTCCCGCCCTCACTCTCCACCTGCATCCCTTTGGGTCCTTTAGTCAGCTTAACGCTATGCCCACTGATGTGCACGGGATGAATCTACAAGGCTGAGGAAGGTGGTGTTTCTTTTCTTGCTGCCTGGTTCTCTGATTGTGCTAAGGTGAATATCTCTCTGGGAAAGTTGATGCAAGCTATGCTGGTTCTGTTGACACAAGGTGAGCAAAATCCCTGGCAGTTTACAGCACCTAATGCCCTTCCATTTCCTAGCCCTTCCTAATTATTTAACTCCTCTTTCAGTATGCAATATGCATATTTCTGTCTCATGCAGCTTCTTAATCTGTGGCACTACTGAGACTAAAAATCCTGGAGTTGTCATAGATGAAGCAGTAACTAATTAGAAAGAGAGACTTGAAACAGACCTGATTACCCCACAAGGCAACTCCTCCCTCCGTGCAATAAATCTAACACGAACCTCAGCGAAGGTGTGCTGCTGTAGAAGGTAGAAGTCGTTGACAGTTTTGATCATGCCTGGGGCCCATGAGTCTTCCTCATACCCCATTGGTATGCACCGGCATCCACAGGAAAATATTGCTAGTGTAAGGGATTTTGAACTTTTATATTTGTTTCTATATTTTCATTAAATTTTCAATCAGAAAATAGGGATGGGGTGCGGGGCAAGTCAGGCAGTTATCACCATCTTTATCTCAAAATGGCCTGAAACCACTTTCAGTATGTTTTCTTGTTGTTAAGCCACTGTAAAACATATTTTTTGATTCTCAGGTTTAATTACTGGTAATCTCAGCTACCCTTATGAATTATTTACTAGGAACTAACTAGGGACTATCTTGCAAAATATATTCATACTACAGGACTTTTTATTTGATGTTTTACAGTTGGAGGATATTCTCTGTGATGCCCAGCAGTGGTTAAGAGTGACCCTAGACCTACATGTCTGTGTAGGTCCTCTGTGCCAATTTTAGAATAGCTGAAATAATTTTATCTCCCTCTGTTAGCCCAATCACCTTAAGCAACTTATTTAAACTTCATGTGCTTCAAGGTTTGTTAGTTTACTTGTTCTTTTTCCATTTGTACTATGAAAAAAAAATAACCAAACAAACAATACCAAAACCAAAACAAAACTGATAAGCTTGCCTCAAGGACTTCATGCAATAATTTTTAGGATGTTTGTCATATAGAATAAGCTTTAAGTAAGTACCACTTTATATTAGTTATTATTCTGCCCAAATAGCTAGTCTGTTTAGTAATACATCAGATTTTTTTTCTAAAAATAAACTAAGCATATTTCTAAAACTATACTAAGGTCTGGCTAGAAAGTATCCAACCATGCAATATGAAAATAGACATTTATTGAAGAAGATACAAGATAAAAGGAACATTGTACATAAAACAATGATGCCTCAGTCCCCTTCAAAGTAGGCACCTGGGGACCTCACACAGTTCTCCTAGACACCATCGGCTGCCCCATCGTGTTTTCCTGAATCTCATTGATGGTCTGAAATCTCTTCCCTTTCAAAGGTGATATTAGTTTTGAGAAAAGCCAGAAGTTGCAGAGTGCCAAATCTGGGCTGTGGGGGTTTGAGTCACCTGGGTGATTAGATGTTTTGCCAAAAAACTTTGCATGAGCAGTTTCAATCAAGTCATTAGCAACTGCAGCACGATGTTCCTTTTGCTCTGATAGCAGAAGCTGCAGAACAGATTTTGCCATGACATGTTTCATTTCAAGATCCTATGTCAAAATCTCAGACACAGTAGTTTTTGGAATCCTTATATCAGCTTCCAGTTCTCACACTGTCTGTCATTGATCTTGTTAATTGCAGCCAGTACATGGTCAGCATTCTCAGGTATTCCGCTTGTTGCAGGCCTTCTAGAATGTGGATCACTTTTGACAGATTCTTGACCATCTTTGAAGCATTTGAGCCATACCTTTATTTGCGCTGCACTCATTGTATCATCCCCAAAAGCCTTCTGAATCATCTGAATAGTTTCTGCACAGGAATGTTCAAGCTTAACACAAAATGTGATGCACATTCGTGGCCCTACTCACTCAGTCATTTTGAATGTGATGGCTACACAGTACACATGCTCACTGAATGGTGTTTACCACCCCCCACCCCCGCACTGACTAGTACAGTGAAGTCATCATTGTTCACACATGCACTCTCCAGTTCCCTCTCCTTGACTGCCAGGTTACATCGATGTCACAATGGTTCTCATTATACTAACAAAGATTGGACTTTTTCCTGACAGACCTCATATATTTGAATGTAATTTTTATCAGGTAAACATATTTGTTAGATGATTTGATCATGTATACACAATTGTGTTTATACACTAGGTAAGAGTTAATCATCTGGATCTATTTCAAAATATATGGTGGGACTTTGTGGTGGGACTAATTAATTTCTTTATGATTACTCTCTCATAGTCATTGTGCATTTTGAATACATTTTAGTATTGAAATGCTTCTTCATTTTACTTGTAAGCCCTCTAAAAGTTAATACACATGCATTATAGAAACTATGTTAAATACAGAAAAGTGGTTACACGAAGCTCACTTTTTAAAAAAGAATTTTTTATTGTTGTTCAAATACAGTTTTGTCCATTCCCCCCCACCACTCTCCCCTCCCCCCACCCTCGGCCCCACCCTCCCTTGACTTTGTCCATGAGTCCCCCATATATGTTTCTTGACCTTCCTTCCCCTGTTTCCCCCCAGCTTCCCCTCTCCCCTCCTCTGTTCACTGTCAGTTTGTTCTTCACTTCAATGTCTCCAGTTACATTTATCTTGTGTGTTTGTTCTGTTGATTAGTCTCCACTTATAAGTGAAGCTCACTTATAACACTACTCATCCAAGTGAACAACCCTTAAATACTATTGTACTTGAGTGTTACAAACACGGTGTGAGTGAAATATTTACTTTGCCATATTAACAAAAACAAGAAGTGATAAAGTCAGGATTTGGATACACATATATTTGTCTCTAAAGTTAATACCATTTCTTTTATGCCATGATGTCTCCCTTTTGATTTCAAAATACAAATTGTCCTTCAGTGCTAGATAGTACTTGAAAATATTAACAATATTTTGTGAAAATGACAGTTCTCTCGTGGTTGTTACCTACTTTAAAATGGCATGGGATGAAAAGCATACTTCTTGGTTGTTAATTTTAAGATGAGTTATAAAGTATAAATATACCCAATACCCAAGCTACTTTAAAAGCCTGTCACATTTTCTATTTTACTCCTGGTGGTTAGCGTGCATGTCGGAGTGTAGAGAGGAGGCACATGTGCGGTTGTGAATGATCAAGTTACGTAATGAAACTCATGGAAATTGGCTGAGGATAGTTTTCACTGGTCTGGACACCTGAGGATCATTTTGTTCTTTGGCAAAAGACACCTCACTGCCCTGTAGTAGCATTTTGATGATTGAGAAATATAGGAAATGCACAGGCAACTCAGAATAATGGATTGATAGTGTCTCAGCACTGAATAAAATATAGAGGTAAAAACTCTATAATACATCTAGAAAATATTTTTTTAATTTTTTACATGAATAACAATACATTTGTGCTATGGATTTGCCTGTATCTTTTCTTATAGTAGGATTTAAGTGGTCACCTATAGGTCAGTCTTTTTACAAGAAGCCTTCCAATGAAAGCTTTGATAATATCAGTGGCACAGCTTCTGAAGGAGCATTGGAAAGATAAGCAAGGAACTATCGGAGTCTTTTTAATAGCACCAGTTTGTCAGAAAGTGAGAATTGAAAGTCTCTGGAACATGGCGGGGAGGTGAGTGGTGAAGGAGGGCAGACTTGGAGGTCAAATGGTGGAGACAGGGCAGTATCTACTTTAGAACTGTAATAAGAGCAACTATTTATTGAGCTTGTACAAGGGTGCTTCTTACACATTATCTTCAACATTTTATCCTCAAAAACAATCTCATAAGTAGGTATTATTTCTTCCCCCCTTTTTTTTAATGTTTGTTAACTAGGCAAGTAAAGCTTTGATTTAACTACAATGAAAATCAGGCCCACCGTAATACAGGTACCTACAACAGAGCTTTGTAATGCTCTTACAGGACAAGTGTAAATATTTGACTCAGACCTCTGTGAATTTGGCTCCTTTTAAATCAAGTTTATATGTTAAACTACTAGTGCAAATGTTTACTTACAACTTTTAATTGCATGTAAGATCAGTATTATTTGCCTTTATACCACAAATAATTGAACAATACTAACTACTACAAAATAGCCAAGGTTTAAGGAGAGCATATTATATGTCAGATATAGCAGTAAATGTTTAACATTCTTTAATTTAATGCTTATAATGAAATTATGAAATTGGGTTTATAAAAATTGAGACACTTGTCTAAAGTCATAGATCTAACAGGTGTTTTATTTGTGTTTAACTTTACTACTGATAATGTATATGCCAAAATAGTTATGGTGTTTGCAATAAACAAAACAAATATGTACTCTGAAATCCTAATTAAGGTACCACTTACTTCAAGTATGACATTATTCAGTTCCATCTAATTTTAAAATCTGTTCATATTTATGTTTCTCATTGTTTAAGGGTGAGTGTTACATGCTGTCGAGTCAGCTCTGATTCCTGCGACCCCGTGAGTGAGCCATGTCCTCAATGTCCTGTCCTCAACAGCCCTGCTCAGCTCCTATAGACTCATGCCAGTGGCTTCTTTCATAAAGTCAATCCATCTCATATGTGGCCTTCCTTTTTGCCTACTGCCTTCTATTTTTTTCATCATTATCACGTTTTCCAAAGAACCCTGCCTTTTCATGATATACCTGTTGTAGTACAGCTTCAGTTTTGTCATTTTTGCCTCCAGTGATATGTTGGGCTTCATTTGTTCCAGGACCACTTGTTTGCCATTCTGGAGGTCCACAGGACCCCTGGAGCTCTCTTCTAATACCGTATTTCAAATGAATCAATTCCTTCCCTTCAACCTTCTTCACTGTCCATCTTTTGCTTTTATACATAGCAATTGGGAATATGAGAGTTCGGATGATCTTAACCCTGGTCTGTAATGACACAACTTTGCTCTCAGTGATATTTCCTAATTTTTCCATTGGTGCCCTTCCAAGTCTCAGCCTTCTCCTGATTTCTTCACTTCAGTTTCCATTTTAATTGATGACTGAGTCAAGGTAAGCAAAATCTTTAGCAATTTCAGTGTCTATGTTGTCCATGTTAAAGCTGCGTATTTTCTTCTGTAGCCGTGATTTTTTCTTCCTGATGTTCCAGTGCAGTCCTGCTTTGGTACATTCTTTTTTCACTTTCATCAGAAGTTGTTTCAAATCATTGCTACTTTCTATCAGTAAGATGCTGTCATCTGCATGTCTAATAGTTACTACTATTTCTTCCACCAACTTTCATTCCTCCTCGCACTGACTCAAGCCCAGTTTTTTCTTTTTTTGTATATGTTCTGCATAAGATTAAATACATAGGGAAGTGCCAGTCTGTTATTTTATTCTCTGACCTCTCTTCTTATGACCATTCCCATATGGGTATATTCACCCAAATTTAGTCATTGTCTTACGTTTCTCTCAGTACAACAAACTTGAAAAGCTCATGTGTAATTATATCTTAAATTGCCACAGAGGAGTTTCATTTCTATCACAGCTTTTACATCTTGCTTTGGAGCTTCTGTGACTCTTTTTTTATAGTATGTTGCCACCCAGTCCTGAATTAACCTGATGTACCCTAAAATAATAACTTTTGCCAAAGGAGCTCTTCTATTCAACAGTCTATTCCAACGGTTCACACTCATTTTTTAGGCTTGTGTGCTCAAAATTCTCTCTCTCCTTTTGGTTTAAAATTCAGTAATTAACTTTGTTATTGTGTAGTAAATTCATTCTGTGGGTCACTGCAGTGGGCCTCTGTCTAGGTTGCCTGCCTTGGTTCTGTTCCTACCAAGAATTGTGGATTTTTCCAAATGTATGAAGTCTGTCCAGAAAAAGCCCAGCCATTGTTCATATAACGAGAACAGTTTGTGTGACATGGATATAACCTGGCAGCCAAGGAGAGTGGACTGGAATATGCATGTGTGAGCAATGACAATTTCGCTGAACTAGTCAGTGGGGATGGTAGATGCCATTGACTGTCCATGTGCACTGTGTGGCCATCGCATTCAAAATGACTGAGCAAGTAAAATAATGAATATGCATCAAATTTTGTGTTAAGCTTGACCATTCCTCCATGGAAACTATTTGGATGATTCAGAAGTCTGCAGCTATGGGCAACTGGTAATTGGCAGCTTCATTATAATCACATGCCCCATCATGTGTCATGTCTCGTGTAGAGTTTTTTGGCAAAATATCAAATCACTCAAGTGACTCAACCCCCTTATAGCTCAGTTTTGGTGCCCTGCGGTTTGTGGCTTTTCCTAAAACAAAAATAACCTTTGAAAGGGAAGAGATTTCAGACCATTGATGAGAATCAGGAAAATATGATGGGGCAGCTGATGGTGAGTGGGAGAACTGTGTGAGGTGCCAAGGTGCCTACTTTGAAGGAGATGAGGTGTCATTGTCGTATGTACAGTGTTTCTTGTATCTCGCATCTTCTTCAATAAATGCCTCTACTTTTCATATTACATGGCTGGATTCCTTCTGGATGGACTATATCTACATATATACATGTATATAAATATATACACACACATACATACATGCATATAAATATATATATTTACATATAAAAAACCTTGTTCACATAAAATAGGAGAGTGATAAAAATATTCAGTATAATAATGTCACTTTTTTCTTTGAATCTTTCTGAGTTATATCTCCAAATTTGCATAATAATATTTAAAAATAAAAAAAACACCATATAGTTAAATAGTTTCGCATTGATTTTGGTGAAAGCACAGATTTATAAACACATAAATAGGAAGTAGGTTTTATTACCAATGCATTAGTATATCATTTTCTACATTTCTAAAAAGTATACCTAAAACTCCTTAGCCCCCTGGGTGGCTCAGGGGATTGAGTGTCAGCCTATGAACTGAAAGGTCACTGGTTCAATTCCCAGTCAGGGCACATGCCTGGGCTTTGGGTCAAGTCTCCAGTTGTGGTCGTGTAGGAGGCAACTGATTAATGTTTCTCTTGCACATTGACGTCTCTCTCCCCCTCTTTATTTCTCCTTTTTCCTCTCTCTAAAAATTAAATAAAACCTAATAATAGAATAAAACAAAATAAAAATAAAAATCTTCAGCAAAAATTTTTAATTTTATTTACTGTTTCTTCATAGACATCATATTTTACACAGGTAGGGAAACATTTGTATTTCACATTTACATTTTATGTATTTATTAAATTTTTTATCAAAACTTCAGATTCCCCCATATAATTTATGAAAAATGGCTTCCATTTAACATAATGTGAAATGTCAGTCTCTGTTGTCAAACTAGTCAATTAAATCAGGCTTATTCACTGTTAGGACAAACATCTCTGCATATATTTTTATTCAGAAAACTTTTAAATACATATCTCTGTCATATTCATCTGACATTTGATTAAAAAATCTTCGATAAATAGTTAAGATTGGATAAAGCTTAATATTTCCAATAACTTTATTGATGTATTTTTACATATATGAGAAGATTTATCAATTTCAATTTAATGACTTGTAGTGTGCAATTTAATGAGTTTTAGTTACTTTACCAAGTTATGCAACCATCGCCATAAATCAGTTTTAGAACATTTTCATGCCTCCTTCGTAAGATTCCTTATGCACATCGACAGGTCCTACCCTAGCACCAGCCTCATGGAACCACTCATCTGCCTTCTGTTTCCACATGTATGCCTTTTCTGGAAATTTTATATACATGGAATCATGTAATATATGACTTATCAGCAGCATTTTTCTTTCAGCATAATGTTTTAGAGATCCATTCAGGATGTCGTGTGTGTCAGTGGTCTTTTTTGTTGTTATTACAAAATGGTATTTCATTGTGTGTATATACTGCACTTTGCCTACCCACTAACCACTTCATGGTCACTTAGGTTGTTTCCAGATTTTGGCCATTATGGGTTTTGCTACTGTGGACCTTACATGTAACCTAATTTGTATGTGAATCTTTGTATGGGAATATGTTTTCATTTGTCTTGTATATATACCTAGGACTAAAAATGCAAGGATTTATGATAGCATTATGTTTTACTTTTTGAGAACCACCAAACTGTTTCCCAATGGGACTACACCATTTTACATTCTTACCAATAAAGTATGAGTAATTCCATTACTCCACATGTTTGCCAACATTTGTCTGTCTTATTTATTGTAGTCATTCTATATAATATATATGAAAGCTATCTCATTTGGTTTTAGTTTGCATTTCCCTGATGACTAATGATGGTGAGCATCTTTTCATGTGCTCGCAAGCCATTTGTATATCTTCTTTTGTAAATGTTTACACCCTTGCTCATTTTTCTTGAGGTTTTTCTTTATTATTCAATTGTAATAGTTACTTGCAAAGTCTAAATATGTCTTTTATAAATTATGTGCTTTATAAGTATTTTCTCCTGGTATTCATATTGGCTCTTGAATTCATTTTCTTTATTGTAAGTTGTGAGGTCTACTATAATATTAATTGTATAATTGAAGACCTTTTGAAAAAACAAAACTTCTATTTGTACATCTTGAACAATTATCATGGTTGTGGAAGGGTCTTACAATGCAATACAGATGGTTGTGCATTGGTTTTCTGCCATGTTTATCTCTTCTATTTTTACCATAAACATACATGAATTGACATATATATATATATAAAATTGCAAAGTGGGGGTGTTTCAGTAGAGAAGTACTTGACATTTAGAACCTGAACACTTATTATTTGAAAGTGAATAGACTTGTTTGCCTCTTAATTTGTCAGCATGAGGTATGCAACTACGGCTTAGAAAGCAAAATTTTAAAAGTTGCTTTCTATTTTCATTTTTTTAAAAAACAGGAATGTAGTTGAATGTTCCAACAGCTGTTAGCTGCATTGTTCTCTTATTAAGAACACCCTCAAGCAAGCAGTACGGAGGAATTAGGAAAAACAGTTCAAACTTTCATTAAAGATTTACTGTGACTGAAACTGCTTATCCATCTCTTAAAAGCATAAGCATATGATATGTTAATCTTTCTCCTAATATGAACTTCATTAGCTTTTTTCTTTTGTGCACTATATTTAGAATTTTTATAGTGTTTAATATGCATGCATTTTTATTGTTTTTCTTTGCGAAGATAAAAAAAATACACTCCAAATGTGACTTCTTTTAAAATCAGGTTTAATGTGTTTAATATAACCTAATTAAAAGTGCCCTTATCATTCAATATCAGATACAGATAATTTGGTATTGAGTACAGTGCTGAAAAAATAAACTTAGGCTGATATAATGTTATCTTTAATTTAACATTTTTTTCTTTCTACAAGAAAAAATATATGCATACTATTAAAGCGAAATATAGTAATATCATAGCCTTTCATAATACCAAGAAAAGAATTGTTCTATCAAAATAGGAGCTAGCAATGCTTTGAACAATGTTATAACTACAACAATAGTTATTTATGATGAGTCCATTTATGAAAATGAAGAATTAGTTCTCACCTTTTTATATGGTGGCAGACTGACTCCTTGACCAAACTGTAGTCAGGCCTCTTTCTAGTGAACCCTCTTCGAGGCTAGGCCTTAACCTTGGCTTTCAGTGTAAGAACTGCAGACTCTCAGCACAAGCAATTTTGTTCACTGCTCGCACTAAGAGACTTGAACAAACACTATCATAGTTTCCAGTAGCATAAGGTCTGTCCCTAGGATGACAACTCTATCCCTCTTAAATTGCCTGCCTGAGAAAGCTCAATATTGCTGAAACAATTTACTCTTTGTTCCAGCCAAACCTGACTGTAAGACCTCGACCTCTATTTCTAGAAGTATTCTTTTAGAAATCTTGCTTCTCTGTCCCTTTGAAATGTGTCTATTGCAACTGAGGTCTTTAAAAATACCTGTCTTAAAGACCTGGGAACAATCCCCTTGAAATAGATACATCAGAAACAATAGGTCCCCATTCTCCCAATTTCTGTGGGAGGGTAAGAGTCTAGCTTCAGCAAACACCAGTTAGCAAACACAGGTGACTTACTCATGTTGAAGAATTCATACCATGTAGTCCTTTAATACTTTTCATTTAGAACATCCCAGCATTTAAAAAAAATATCTACCACCTTTTGTTCCAACAGAGATGAGCTCAGTTAATACTGAAATTTCTTTCTTATTGCAAAATAATGAATGATATTTGCGTTGCATTTTTAACAAGAGTTCAGTGAATAATTTCTCTTTGACCATGGCAACTCCATCCTTTTGGCCACTGGGATTAAAACCCTTAGAATTACCCTTGGCTCCTTTCTATTTCTGCATTTCATGTCAATCTACCAGTAGATACGGCCAACTTTACCACTGTGGATCCCCCTTTACTATCCTGGACCAAGCCACCTTTATTAACCCTACCCTGGAAGACTGTACTAACCTCTTAATTGTTATTGCATGATGAACAGCCACTGCCCACCCCCACCCCCTGCCCCATCAGTTAATTTGCAAAACAACAGCCATGGTGATTTTAGTAAGACATAAGTCACATATATCTCTGATTTGTTTAAATTCCCTATCTGATAAGTAAAATTTAAAGTTCTCAGAATGGAATACAAAACCCTATAAGATCTGCCCTCTGCAATTCAAAATATTGATAATTAATTCACTGACTCATTTCCCACTATGTTGTCTTCCTTCCTTCCTTCCTTCCCTCCTTCCTTCCTTCCTTCCTTCCTTCCTTTTCTTTCTTTCTTTCTTTCTTTCTTTCTTTCTTTCTTTCTTTCTTTCTTTCTTTCTTTCTTTCTTTCTTTCTTTCTCTTTCTTTCTTTCTCTTTCTTTCTTTCTCTTTCTTTCTTTCTTTCTTTCTTTCTTTCTTTCTTTCTTTCTTTCTTTCT
>PVJD01014096.1:0-30764 GCA_004026545.1 Mormoops blainvillei | reverse complement strand
ACGTTTCAGGGAAAGCCAAAACTAGTAAACTAACAAAGAACCAAAGTAAGGATAAGTTTTGGTGAATACTTTGAAGGAACTAATAAGGAGGCTAAAATGAAGAGTAAGAAGATTTGTGTTACTGATCACCCTCGGCAGTTAGAGCACTCAGGCAAAGCCTGTCTGAGGAGGTGAGATTTCAGCTGGAGGAGCTGGCCCTGCACCTGCAGTGGGAACGGCACTCTGAGTGACCCTGAGGTGGGGAACGCAAGGCGCGTTTAAGGTTTGGAGCCTGATGAATGGAAAACAGACTGGAGGTGGGTTTCTGGGGACCGGCAGCAGTGTAACGCGGACACAGCCATGCACAGCTTAACGACAAGGATACGATCTACGAAATGCATCGCCAGGCAATTTTGTCATTATGCCAACATCATAAAGTGTATTTACACAAACCTAGATGGCAGAACCTGCTACACGCCGAGGCTATGTGTCTACCGCCGTCATACGTGTGGTACACGACTATAGTTTGGCACATGAGTTTTAAATTATCCATCGGATTCAGGGTCCCATTGGTTATTCACATTCAGTTATCCAGATTAAAAATTATTAAATGCCTCAGGGTTTTTTTCCACCTCCCATAAACAATAAAGTTATTCTCTTCACTCTTCAAAATATCTCAAACCATGGTCACTTGCATAGAATAAATTTGGGATAACAGGTTGAAGGAGAATCACATCAAAATTCTCTGAAACTCTAATTTTAATGTTTCTAATTCTTTTCACCCGAGAAACAAAGTGTATCTATCTATCTATGTCATTTTTGTTTCTTTTTTCTTTCCAGTTTCAACTCTTAAAAGATCCTCCCAGACTCCTCAGCGAAACGGGGAGGATGCAGGAGGAGGAAGTGAGGCAGAAAAGAGCCATTTTATACAGTTTTTGAAATAGGAATGTGGACTCTCCTTTGTCCTAAATAGGGTTGCTTAAACCTCTTATTCTCTTTTCCATGCACATATCCTGCTCCTATTTGGGGACCCACTGCCACCCACAGCTTCTGTCAAAGAAGGTATTTTTGCCTCCACGCCCATGTATTTGTCTGGCCCCAAAGTTACAACACACCCAGGCAAGTGTCGGTGTCAACAGGGTCTGAAAGGAGAACGTAAATGGCGAGCTGTTTTCTGCTTTAGGAAGGGAGGGTCGCACCGGCTAATTAAAGCGTATGTTATTGGGAAATATGACAACATTCACACAACGCCTTCCTTATTTAGGGCTGTTTCTGAATAAAACACACACTGAATCCTTCTGAGGGCTGCCTTTAATAACCTGCCTCCCAGGAAGAGTGTCTCCAACTGTCCTTGTCTGTGTAAATTTCCAAAAGTAACTTGAATCTAGACCCCTGTGGAAGGGAAGAAAGTCATGGAGGGGACGGTGAGGATGGAGAAGTTGCACTTCTAACATGAATCTCCTCGATTAACATTGCTCAGCCAGTCTTTGTTATTCTTACCCAAAAAGTGATTCCAAAAACACATCTATTTGAAACAATGCACTTTACAAACATATATTGAGGTCTTAGGCGGTTTGCAACATTAGCTGGAACTGGGAGGGAAAAAAATCAAGACATACTCATGGCCTTCAAAAATGCTTACTGATTAAAGCTTTATTGGAAAGTTCTTGTCATCTGATGGGGGGGGGGTGGATAATGGAATCTCAGTGGAAGGCAGTCAAGCAGCCCACAGAACTCACCTAAAAGAGGTACAAAATTCTGTGGGACTCAGAGGAGGAGGACGCTGCAGCCGTCTCTGAGGATTGGATGTAGCTTCACAGGGACTGTCTCTCACTTCTGCTCTGCTCCTCATGCAGCACAGCAGGGTTGAGGAAGGTTCTGACGGAGGTTGGGCTTGGCCAGCGTCAAATTTTCTCGCCACTTAAATTACAAAGAAGTACCAGTGAGTCTGCACAAGTACAACGAATTTCAGGGTTCAGAAATCTTTAAAAGAAAGAATAGAATTCTAAAATTTCAAGATGAACATGCCAACCAACCGAACCCAAAAAAAGTACTGGGGATTTTTAACACCATCTTTTGCCATACCCTCCACTAAGTGTTCCTTTGTGGCGTTAGGCGCCATATGTGTACAGGAAAAGCACCTCAAAGTTTCAGTGAGGTTTCTCTGGCTCCTCCGGTGTCTAACCTGCAGATGCATAGCTAAGTTTCCTTATTTGGTCAGGAAGCACATAAAATAGACCAGTGCTCATGGCCAATGGGGAAATGTGTTCTTTCCAACCAGAGCCCCTCAGAGTTACTTTATTTCCAGGAGCACCACATTTGCTGTGCACATCTGGGTAACTTTCCTATCCTATATGCCAAACAGACATCACAAATCGATCGAGGCCCTCATTCTCACCAAGCCCAGCTGCTACCCCGAAAATCCCTCTCAACATAGAACGCCAAGAAGTCACTACCAATCAACAGACATTGTTACAAGAGATAAAATCCAAGAGCCACCTCTGCAGCAGTTCCCACCCGAGAGAGCATTTGTCTTCCCATGAAAAGAGCAATGGGGTAGGTAGCAGTTAGAGTCTTGGCCCCGCAATAAGCCTTACAGACACTTGAGGCAAATCACTAAGATAGCCACATCTTTCTTTTAATATCATTTTATATGAGTTTTAGATGTACAGCACAGGGGTTAAACAATCATAATTTACAAAGTGATCCCCTGATATTGCAAGTATCCACCTGGCACCGCACTTAGTTATTATGCTATTATTGATTATTAGTCCCTACCCTGTACTTTACATCCCAGTAGCCCTTCTGTAACTACCAATTTGTACCTCTAAATCCTGTCACCTTTCTTGCCCAGCCTTCCAACTGCCGTGCCCTCTGGCAACTCTCAGTTTGTTCCCTGTGTCTCTATGTCTACATTTCTGTTTTTGGCCACATTTTCTTAAGCAAAATGGTTTTGTTATGTACTCTTACATTTTTGTTGACTTCGGCTTGAGTTTTAAAACAGATATAAATATATGACGGTTACA
This sequence comes from Mormoops blainvillei, assembly GCA_004026545.1. NCBI lineage: Eukaryota > Metazoa > Chordata > Mammalia > Chiroptera > Mormoopidae > Mormoops > Mormoops blainvillei. Next base: position 27,759 of record PVJD01014096.1, on the reverse strand, counting down.
ACATTCAGAGCAGTTCAATAGTGGGGGCCAGGGGTGGTTAAGTCACTTTACAAAAGGATTTGCCAAAGATTTCTTTAAATGCCAAGATCCTCTTCAACAGATGTGAAAGGCTCTGAACTACCTGAAAGAAAAAGAAAGCAAGCAGATGGCTGAATACAGCGAAGTCCCATAGTCCCACCTGTGAGGCACCACAGCCATTTGAAAACGAATCCCAAACAGATACGGATCTATTTACATGAGCTTTATCTATACACAGTTCTTCTGGAAAAAACCCTGATTCTTTGAAACAGTCGGGCACTGGGTTTGACATACAAGTCCTAGTTGCTGAATAGCTGTCAAGTGTGAACCACAGGCCAAGGACAGAATAACCTCATAGAGAGGCAGGAAAGGAACTGGTCATTTATCACTGAAAAAAACCCGTTAGGACATGTCCAAAAAACACAAGTCAACTGCTCTGAAGTAATCCTGAGGTTTTCACCCAATCACAATACAGTCACTCCTTCAGTGGTTACTAAGGTCAGCTGGACCACGCCCAGTATAATTGAGAGCAGAGGGTGTCAAACTCCATTCTCCTGAGGTGCCCCAAGGCTGCCCACCTGGAAGTGGAAAGTGAGGTAGATCACTACTCCCCCCACGACAATCAGAGCAGATCTTCTTTCATCTCTTCTACAGATAGACATTCCACGTAAGATTTCATTCTCGAAGAAAGAGCTTCACTACCAAAATAAAAGCGTTTTTTCTTTTAGGTTACTGATGTTATCTGTTCTAACAAGTAGTCAGACATCAACATGGTCCCAAAACTAACAAACAGAATAGTGGGGAGATAAATGTTCCTGCACCAAAGCAGGATATGCAAGACTGGTTTGTTTGTTTTTTAACTTTTTACTTGGCAATAACTTTAAACTTAGAGAAAAACTACAAGAATAAAAATAGCACAAGAACACCTGATTTTCTTTTATCTGAATTTCGCCTACTGCTAACAATTTCCCCATTTGCTTTATTTCCTCTCTCTCTCCTTGTCTGTCTCTCTCTACCCTCTTCACTGTATATTCCCTTGAATCACTTTAGGGAAAGTTACATATATTATGATACACTTACCCTTAAATACATCAGTTGTATTTCATATGAGTAGAGACATTCTCTTATAGAACTATATAGTATGGTTACCATCTTTAGTAAATTTAACATTGGCACAATACTGTTATTTAATCTACTGCCTATATTTGATTTTTGTCATTTGACACAATTATGTCCTTATTGCATTTCCCCCTCCAATATAGAACCCAGTCTAAGGGCAAGAACGGCATACAGCTGTCACATCTCTTTCTCCTCCTTTAACCTGAAACACTTCCAGAGCCTTTCTTGGTCATTTATGACAACGATGGGTTTTAAGTATAGAGCTCCCCTCCCCCTAGTTTTTCAAGAGTGTTTCTCATTCAGAATTTGTCTAGCGTTTTCCCACAGTTCAGGGTCAACACATTCTTGGCCATAACACCACATAGGTGCTGTCGCGTCACTCTCAGGGTAGCACATCCAGGGGCACATGATGTCCGTCTGTTCTCACTGCTGATGCAAACTGATTGATGTGATCAATCGGTCAAGATGTCCAATTTATCCACTACATAACTGCTATTTTTTCTCTTGGAAACAGTAATCAGTCTGTGGGAGATACTTTAAGACCATACAAATATCCTGCTCCTTATCTAAATTTTTGCCTAAATTTAGCATGCACTGATGATTCTTGCCTGATTTAACCTTTACCATGACCGTCACAAAAATGCTGACTTTCCAGCCTTAGCACCTTCTCCCGATTTGCCTACCAGTGGCCTTTAGCATTTCACTGTCGGCAGAGCCCTCCCTTCTCCCCCATGTATTTATTATTAATACATCCAGTTATTATTGGTAAGGACTCATGAATTCTTATTTTTAATGTTTTATCATTCATTATTGTACTTAATTACTTTGATATTTAAATTTCACCAGTAAGAGTCCTTTCAAGCTGGCTCCTGTGTCCTTGTGACATGTTCCCACCTCTTTGTGAGCACTTTCCTAATTTCTAGCATTAAAAAATGTTTCAGGCTCCTCTCATAAACTGCGCTGCCCCAGTTCTGGAATTGACTGTTTCTCCCAAGAGCCTTGGTTCCTGCTAGTGGGGACTGATATCAGAGACCAAGACCTGGGCACTAGGTGTGCTCAGTGCTAATGAGGTGTTATTGTTTCTTGGCTCTTCCTGCATGCAAAGCTAGATGATAGATGCATGTATATGCATTTATACATATACGTACAAATGTACATCCACACGTGCATATACATGTATAATCACATATATTATAGAAACAGGGTGCACAATGATACCTCCGGTTTCGATTTATCCCAGCAGAGCTCTTCTTCCTTGCCTTGCCCTATTCCAAAGTATGGCCCTTCTTCCCTAGTAAGAACCCTGGCTCCCCAAAACAACAACACATTGACTCGCTTGCTCAGTCCTATAGTACATATAAAATTGCTTCGGAAACACTTTTTCCTACCACTACAAAAAAACAAGCCTAACAAAAAGATTCATATGGTATCCCCCTACCATTTCCCCTCCTGAGATGGAGAGTGTGTAGTCAAATGCTGGGTTCATAAGTAACTTGGATTAGCTGTTTCTTTTTTTTTTTTCTCTTCAGAATAGTTATGGAATTCCTTTGAAATACAATTAGGTGATTTGTTTCAGTTTACAAAGATACATTCAGAGAAGTATTATTCCCTCTGTATCTATTCTGCCCTATTCCCACCACCTCTTATAGGTAAACAACTTTAATGTTTCCTGATGTGTCCTTCCCGTATTTCATTTGTAAAGATAAGCAAATATATATACATATTCTGAATTCCTTCTTTCATACACAAAAGGTGCGTACTATATATGTTCCATATTCGCCTTGCTTTTTTCACTTGACAGTATCATGCAGGAATCACTGCATATCAGCTGCTGAAGATCTTCCTGCCCATTTACAGCACGTGCTGCACCCCACCGTGTGTGCGCACCACAGCTTTCTGCTTCCTATGTTTCGACATTGAGGTGGTTTCCAGTGGTTTTGAGATTACAAATGATATTACCTTGTGATGTTTGTGTTTTGTAGAATATTTGTGACATATAAATGTAATATTATAAATACAAACGTTTGTATTTACAAATGAGGAACCTTGTGTATTTGTATTTTCACATGGTTGGAAGTATATCAGGATAAATTCCTAGAAGTTGGATTGCTGGGTGAAGGGTGAATGCACGTAGACTTTTGTTAATATTACCAAACTTCCCTCCATAGGAATTGTACCATTTTTCATTTCCACCAACAACATATGAGAATACCTGTTTCCCCAGAGCCTTGCCAAGAAGTGTATTTGTCAAGCTTTCAAATTTTTGCCAATATGATGGGACAAGGTTGGATTCTAAAGAAAAGAACACAGTTGTGCACGTTCAAGATTTATAATGAAAAAACAACACATACGAAGATCACCAGAGAGAATGGAGGTGAGAGGGATGATCTAATGTGTTTTGCATGATAAATACATAAACTAGGGACTAAGAAGCACAATGAGATGAAAGAAGGAAGAAACTAAACTAATAAAAACCCAAATTATTTCCAAATCTCTGAAATTAAAAGAATTGTTACATTAACGTAAGCAAGCAAGGGAGAGTCGGTTTTGCTGATCGATAGGTGATTTCTGGGGTTGCATATTTAGACAGGGATAATGCCACAGTGCATTTTCTTCCTGTTGAAATGCCATCCCTGTACCACAGATATATTTATTCAATGCCATTTGTCTCATCATATTACAAATATTTATTTTTAATTTTGTCTTCCCTCCCAGGTGGTGAGCTTACTTGAGGGTGGAAATGCATCTTATTCTCATCTGTATCTTTGGGACAGAATAATTACAGAAGAGTTTGATCTCTTGCAATTTAATCTTGGCTGAAGGAAAGGAAAAAGACATAGAATGGAAAGAGGAAGCATTGAGAAACAACCCAGAATTGTGGAGACACTGTGTAGCAAAACACTGAGGTCCCTTCCAGGGTAAGATGTTTGTTCAAGGGAAGCACTCTTCCCACAGTCAACTGACTGCAGCCTTTCAACAAGATATTTTCTAAACATATATTTAAGTACAAATTCCCATCAGAGTAAGATGAGGAGGTCACATCCCAGGGATGTTGGCTAATGCCCAGGGAACAAAAAAAAAAAAGAGGAACTTTATGAATTTTGTCATGATTAATCTTCTAGTGCCCAAGTAAATCTCCAAGCTTTGATTACAGGTGTCAGTGAAGTACGTACCTTGGTAAGATATGGAAGCCAGTGGGATCCAATGAAGCATGAAATTTAAGTGCAGAATCATTTTCTAGCAGGCTTTAATGACTAATGTCTACTGTTATCACTAATGTAATAAATAACTAAACTTGAGAGCTTGCCAACATTTTCACATATTAATTCTTTGGATCCTCATAGTCTCAAGAAATCAGTTTTGTGATAGTATTTTTACATAAGGAGAAACCAGGTCTGTCTTACTTGATCCATGATCAACTCCGTGGCTGGGCACTGCAGGCCGAAAGAGTTGACTGAAAACCTAACTAGTGATTACAATCGACTGGAGAAATAGGAACCCAACTCTAATCAAGGAATTTGCTAGTTGTCTTTTTCTCCGCAGACATTACTCTGTTCTTGGTCTTTAGCCCTGGCACAGACTTGACTTCAATCATCCTTTCTGCAAAACGACAATGGCAGGCAGAATATTGTCTTCAAGTTACATCTGGCCACCAAAAGAAAAAAGAAAAAAAATCCCTTCTGTCCTTCCTAGAACTATATCCCCAAGTCCTTAGAGCACAGAGCTTCCCTCGGCCCTCCCAGAAACTACATTAAGAGCTCCCCAATTTGAATCTGTCCAGAGCCCATCCTCCTGACTTCCCATCCAAGGTTTCAAGACTCTGAGACCCATGGGCGTCCCTGTTAGCTGCTCCTTCTTCTCTTGCCCCATTTGGACCTGGTTGCATAGGTTTTGGGCAACCTACTTCCTAACAACTGGAAAATCTCTTGGGATGCAGCCCCCAGAACCCACCCCTCAGTTCCCACAAGGCATAGACAGTGATCAGTGTCTACTCCAGGCCAAGGCTTGAAATTATCGGTGACCAAAATAGGGACAGGTTGTCAGAACTTTGAGTGTTCTTCCAAGCCCGCGTGCAAAAATCAACTCAACAAGTTTTCTTTATGGTCTACTACTGAGCACAAGGGAAGTTAAACATACCCAAGGGAACAGGAGAACAATGTGGATAAAAGACATGATAGGAGCATACAAAGCTAGGTACCCCTGTGTCTCCTCTCTCTGTTCTTTGCCACCACAAGCATAGCGGTTAAGGACACCGGTTCTGGAAACACTTGCCTGTGTTCAAATTCTAGTTCTGCTATTGATAGTATCATTTTGGACAAGCAACTTACCCTCCGTGCTCCCAATTTTCTTCATCTGCAAAATAGAGATAATGATACTAGGACCTGTCTCACAGAGTTGTTATGAGGAATCAATGTGAAATACACGCAAAAGCACTTAGAACAGTGTCTGGCACAAATTAGTAACTATCGTTTCCACCACTTCCTTTTACCCAGGCTCCAAATCTCTCTTATTTTCATGCCATTTCTAGTCACTTGTCAAGCCCAGTCATTATGTCCCTGTGTGTCTCACATATTCTCCCTTCCTCTCCATTCTGTTTGTCACTACTAGAATCCAGGTTCTGAAGCAGAGTCTACCAGTTGTCTTCCCATGCCTTCTTTCTCCCCTTTCTCCTGAACAAAAGAGCCCTCAGTTTTAACCAGGCATATGGCCACTCAGCCAGAAGACTCCACTTCCCAGGCTCCCTTCCAATTAGGTGTGACCACGTGCAAAGTTCTAGCCAATGAGAAGTAAGTAAAAGCACTCTGTGAAACTTCTGGGAAGTTTCCCTTAAAAAAAAAATGCTCATCTACACTTTCTCTCTATTTTGCTGCAAGATGGATGTTGATAACAATGGCAGCTCCCTGCCCTTGGTGGATGACAAGCAAAGAACCACAGAAGACTGGATCCCTGACAACTTCAGAGCCTACACACCAGTTCTTGATTGTTCGCCACCACTTCTCTTACATAAGAGAGAAATAAATGTTACTGATACAGGCAGATGAAATGAATCCTGACTGATCCAGACCCTATTACCTCAATCTCTCCTACGTTACAGCATTGGCTTCGTGATTTTTCTCCCCATCCAACCTCATTTTCCACGTGGCTGCCAGGTCAATCTTCCTAAAGCAGTTCTACACACTCACAGAGCCTTCAGATGTCCCCCCCCCATCGCCTAATCTTTTTAGCCACCATAATCTGGCTCCTACCCACCTTTCTACTTACTCCCGCTCCTTCTCTTCTTGCCAAACCAAACCCAATAACTTCCTGCTTCACATCCTCACCGTTCTTTCCTGCCCTTCTGTCTTTACTCGAACTCTGTTTCTTTTTAGATCTGATGTACCTAGATCTGTACTGTCTTTCAGGGCTCAAATGACATTCAGACTACTCTGTGGAGCCCACCTGCCTTAATCCCCCAAGCCAGGAGTGACACTCTGTCCTCAGAACATCCCTGGCACTCACTCTGGTGTATATCAGGACTCCAGAAGCATTCCTATGTCAAAAGGAGGTAATGGTTCCTGACCATCTGGCCCCAGGACCTGCCTGCTCACCTCCTATCCTTTGCCTGGCCCAATCTCTTCAGCCCCCACCCCCCGCCTTCCTCCCCCCTGGCCCCAGAGACAGGGACTCTGAGCCCATCCACTTAAGAGCTTTACCCTCAATCCCTGAATCCCTCAGAGAAAACCTTGGGGAGGGGAGATAACAAACGTAATAAATGGAGACAAGTCAGAGGCATAAGGAACCTTGCAAGCTTCTCCTGACTTGGTCCCTGCTTGCCGGTTCTTACATCTTCTTTAGCTGAAAATCATAAGCACCCCTGGGCTTCTGCTTTTTGCTTTCATTCCTACAGGGAAGGGGCGCCCGCCAAACTCCGCACCCCATTTTTAACCTGCTGTCACCACCCTCCATGAAAGCCATCTTCCCAGCAATTAGGAAAGAAATAGAAATAAAATCCCACAAGATTTCCCCTGACTTAAGTGAACACATGTTTTCCAAAGAGCCTTCAAACCGGAGAGAACCCTTTTGGAGGTTCTCCACGCCTCACGGGAGAGGGTTCTTCGGGACATTTCCTCACATCCTCTTTCATTGCATTGTATCGTCTTCTACCTTAACACCCAGTATAACACAGCCTGTTTATTTGTGTCCCTCCCCAACCCCAGCTATACTTGACTCCTCCCCTAGTGGGCTATAAACTGCTCAGGGAAGGATTTAAACCTGGTCCATCTTCACAGCCCCACAAAACATACCTAGACTAATACCTCATATGAGTAGCTACTCATTCCAATGTTAAATTAAAATGGATGACATTAATTAGTTAATTAAATCAGTGAAGACCAGACTTAGCAGAAGAAAAAAAAATCTATGAAGAAGACATGGCCCCAAGCCATCATGCAAAGAATGGATAAAATTTAGACTTGCTGAGGAAAGAGAAAAATGATGTGAGTGGGGGTTACTAGAACACTAGACCAAAGTTCTAAAAAAATTCTCCACAAGTATATATTGGGTCCCATTTAGAGAATCCTTCATCTCTAATCAGCCTTCCAAATAACTCAAAAATTTCTGAAGAACAGTACCTTGGGACTCTTAGAGTCTAGGTACGTTTGAAATAACTGGTTTTCTGGAAAATCAATGACAGTTTCAAGTTTCAGACTCAGGCCCTATAGCTCGCACAATTTTCCTACTCCCACAATCTCCATCCAATTTGAGAATTTTAAAATAATAATAATAATAATAAAGGTTGTGTATGTGTTGAGGAGATGGTGGGGAAGGTTAAGACAAAACTTGTGGAATAAGTGTGGTATTTCAAATTCACCAATCTGCAAAGTTCATCTTAAATAAGAAGAGTAGATAGAATCATATCGGGTTCATTTCTGATGAAATCTTTGAAGCGAAATTGTTTGAACTTGCAACCAAGGCAAGAAATTCTACCTTTGGAAGGGAAACATTCATTTTAAAAGATGAGATATCAATCCCAAACGAATTATTGATGGTTAAGGAAGGATTCAAACCAATTAGGCTTTCTGTTCAAGTTGATTCCATCCCATATTTCAGTGCCCCTGTGAAGTCTTTATGCAATCGGGGATGAGCCACTCCCAACCCCAGGAGGCAGCAGATAAGAGCGGCGACCCGACCCAGGCTTCATGCAGAGCAGACACCCCTGCTTCATGCCAATTAGGAGGCAGGAACTGTGCTCTCCGGCTCTAGCCTCTGATTATATGTTTATGTGAAGTTATGTGTAACTGGAAGCTCTTTGAAAGCTGAGCCATGTGGAAGCTATTTAAAATCATTTCACTTCTAATTACAAGTCAGATAGAGCTGTTGTCTTGCACAGGAAGGAACACTCACAGGCTGTCAAGAGTCAGAACATTCTATGTGTGACAGAGGTGGTCTGAATATTTTTTATTATATTTATCGGGGTGACATTGATTAATAAGATCATATAGGTTTCAAGTGTACATTTCTATGATACATGACCTGTATATTGCATTGTGTGCCCACCCCCCAAAGTCAAATCATCTTCCATCACCAGGTGTTTGGCTCCCTTTTGTCTGAATATTTGAAGAATTTTCCGTGTCCAAGATAACCTTGACTGGAGGAGTGAACAGAGGAATTTTAAAGGAAATAGGAACTTAGCATCCAAAGTTGGAGCACATGAACTCTTAAGCCAGACCTCATTTTAGAAAATGCATTGAAGGGAGGGGCATTGGGTTAGCTTGGGAGATCAAGGATGAACTGTGGGCTTTGAGGCTGGGAAGAGCTGTGCTAAGTAAATGGGCAAGTTAGTAACTCTCTCAGAGCCTCATATTATTTATCAGTAAGTGATAGGAAATAATTCCTACTTACAGGGGTATTGTTCTAAAAAGTAAATAAAATAATGTACATGAAACACTAGCCCTGGGTTTGGCACAGGGTCATTGCCCTGACACATGACGGCTATGATCCTAGTGATTATTATTATTATTATTATTATTATTATTATTATTACTGTAAGTCACAATTTTATGTTTCGAATAGGTCAGGATAAGTCTGCAACATATGACCGGCTTTGCTTAGGCAAGAAGAGTGCACAAAGACCTGGGAAAATTGGATGAGAGACGTGCAGTCTCCAACTTTATTACTATTGCATAAGTCCCAAAGCTTTTTACCTTTTCCTATCTTCTTTGCAATTTGCAGCCCCTCTAGGCAGAGTAGCAGTCTCAGAAATTCAGTGTAGAGGACAACATTCAGAAATAAGGGCTCCAGGGGGACAAGGAGATCAACTTTCATAACCTCACACCAAGGCACGAGCTCAGCTCAAAAGCTGACCTAGCAAGCTGACCCATCACAGCCACAGAGGCCAGAATATGACTGGACCGGGTGAACATATGCAGTACACTGGACCCCAAGGAGAAACAGTCACACGTAAAGGATATTATTGACCTGTGGTCCCAGGTGTGATCAATCCCAGGTTGGAAGTCTGCCCAATAGAAGTTTAATGGACTATAAATAAAACAATTATTTCAACAGTACTCAGTTGCCTCATCTGATGAAACCTGGAGGTAGTGCCGTGTAAATCCTTGCACTTCATCAGTCACCCATAAATTTTAGACATGTCAGTTAGGACTTACTTTCAAGGCTGGACGAGATATCTTGGCTTATAGTTTGGCAATCCAACCTACCTGTGAAAAAAGGCAGAGATATAAATCAGAGGCAATATTCAAAATATTTTGACAGCCAGTACCACACGGCAGGACGCCTGCACCAGAAAGGACTCCTTCCTTTCCCACAAACATTGGTCCGACAGGACCAGTGCGTCTTGGTTGAGTACATGGAGTGGGGTTAATTTTTCTACACACTGGTGGTCAGAATGCTCATTAACCAGCCCACACCAGCTTTATACACACTTGAGTGCTAAGTTTAATCCTGTGTGACTGAAAAAAGCTGAGCTCCACATCCCCCCAAACTGGTTTAAATGCAAAACCCAATAGGCTTGTAATTACATGCAATACCATGATCAAGCACAACTATAATACCATTTTACTGCACAAAGAAGAACAACTGAGTTCTATTCACAAGAGAAAGTGCTATGGATTCCTCTCAGTGAGATAAAGAGAGTAGTCACAGCATATATTTTTCCCCTAATTAATTTTTATGAAACCAAGCATAAAGAATAAAGCACCTGATTTCTGCAATTTTTAATGTGCCCTGGGGGAGCTCTAGCAAATCGGGAAAAGCAGGAACAGTGATGAGACCCAACAGATTTCAGCAGATGAGTAAACAGATAATCCCAGTGTGAGAAGTGAACTCGTTTTGGAATCCTTGACTGCCCTTACTCCCACCTCCCATCCCCACCTCCCATCTACTATTTCCTACCAGGTAAGACCACACAAAATTCACCCAAAACAGAAGAGCCTTTACCAAGCCTGAGGCCCCTAGGAAAGTCCACTGGGTCTTTATCTCAGTGACTAATAGCCCTCATTGTCAGAAAACCCTTCCTCATGGTGAATCTTTATATAAAGGAGAGGGCCAGTCTTTCTGACTCACCCACATTTCCCCAGTGGGTACTTTCCTGCTTCCTCCTTTCTCCCAAGTACAAACATTTGAGCACCCCTCCCTAAGTTAGTGCCTGCTGGGACCTGTGCGGGAGCCCAGGGAGCACAGCCCAAGCAGGTGGAAGGGACACAGTGCCAGGCAGCAGGAAGCCGATCATTACAATGCTTCCTCTCTGCTCCCATCCTCCCCCACATCCTGGACTGAAAGCCAGCCCCATGTGGACAAAACAGGGGCCACATACTAACCCTGACAAGCTCAGGGAAGGCCTGCATGGAGGCCCTATAAACTCAGAGACTGAAAGTAATCACATAGGATGATCTGAACACAAAAATTCCTAACTAAAAGCAGGTCTTGACAGGTAGTCATGTCCTAGGCCTGTGGTTCCTTGACAAAGATCAATCTTTAATTTACCTAAGTGAGCCTGGCCATTATCTTTTTGCATCTATGATAACATACCTTTGAAATATCACAGAAATTTCCTTTTCCAGACCTCTCAACATCCTGCCAGAGCATGAGACCACGGAATCCCTCATGTTATCTTGTCCCCCCAATACAATCTCTATGTGCTGTAGATGTTAACTGTACCTACCAATGTAAAAGAAGTATTTGTGCCTTTGTTTTACCTTTTATCTAATCCCAGAGATTTCCCCACTTTGCTTTCTTCCACCTCCCTTAATCTACCGCCAATGGATTTCATGTAAACTTCCTTACCTCTCTCCTTTGATTCTAGTGTATAAAATAAGCTGCAAAGCTGTTATTCTCCAAAGCATTTTCTCAATCCGTTGAGATTTTGCTTCCTGACAGTTGTCAGATAAACTCGCACAAATTCTCTCCAAGTTGGGACGTTTGTTATGCCAACATCTAGAGTGCAGGAACCAGGAGGGTTCAGCTTCACTGCCTCCTGGAACCAGAGTCCCAGGCACCTTCTTTTCCCTAATCCTCCTTCGAGGACAGTACCCTTCCAAACCCTGGTCCCAAAATGTCTGGTCACATCCCCTTTCCTGGAAAATGGAACTACCCATCAGTTTTCTCAATATCTACAGGAGTCGTCGGTCCCTTTGTGAGCATGGGATAGGGCGCACATTCAGGTATTCAAAGATTCACTTTCCTTAAGACAACCAAGGAATCTTTCTGATCTTTTCTTGCTAGAAGAGAGGGAAAAATACAGATTTAATCTCTGGTTGAGCATACTGCTGTATACATGGTGTGCATTTTTTTAATTCTCTATAGAGCAGACAAAGAGTAAAACAAATGAGTCTTCTCCATTCAATCCTTGAAAATCATTGTAGGAAACCTTCCCATTATTGTTTCTCAACTTAGAACCTAGTTCCGTTGCTTCACATGCTAGCTCATTCACATAAAATCCCACTAGAGCAAATACAAGTAAGTACATGTTTTACATAAAGCAATTTGCTTTTCATTATAAAATGCCAATTTGAAAACAGTACATTTTTATTTCAACAGCTTTATATTCACACCAACTATGGGTGCATATCTCATTTAAAATTGGTAGCAATTTACTAATTCATTGATTGTTCTAAAGAGTTTACAGGATTGTTCACTACTGTTCCTGTTAATTGCTGGTCTTTTATGCATAGTATTTGAAAATAAAAATATACTGGTATTTACACGATGTGTGTTTGTATCAGATAAATTCAACCTAATCCAAGAAAAGGGGTTCTTTTCAGGGCAGAAAATATCAAACTTAGTGAAAACCCTAAAACCTGTATATCATTTTTGATTCCCCAAGTCATTCCATCCCCCTTTCTTCCTACTTTAAGACTGAGATTCCAAATGGGAAATATGACACCCAACTGGTAGTAGTAAACATAACATGATCTGCCCCTCCCAGCCCCGTTCCCTGAATTTGGATACTGACACTGCAGTCTCTGGGTACATTTGCAATTGTCCTCCACCCCCGACCTTGGCCTCTACGTTTCTCTTTGGAAGCCAAACCCTGGGCACAGTTGAGCCCCTTCTGCTAAAAACCAGCACAGAACCAAACACACAAGCTTAGAGAAACCAAATTGTGGGTTTAAGCTACTTTAGGCTCATCAGTGGAGCATCTCAGACCTACTGAGTCAGAATTTTTAGGAGCAAAAACCTAGTGATCTGTATTTAACAGGCAGCTGAGGCTGAAGTGTGAGCACCAGGAGGGACAGGACAGGAGACAGTAATGCTGTGGTTGGAAAGTCTCTTGCAAATGTCTCTGCAGAAGGTCATTGGGCAATTGTGTTCCCATTGGATTCCCTTGTCGGACCACAGTGTGAGGCCACACTGCTGTGAGTGGCAATGGGGGGTCTACTCTAAGGGACAAGCCCTTCATGAAGCCGATGATCCCAGAACAGAATATTAAAGCTCAGTACGCAGGTTCGAATAAGAGACAGGAACATCCCTCCTCCTGTAGATGTAGCTCTACTAAGCTTAACTCTAAGTACTGCAGGGATTCTGTGGGTGCTCCAGAGTTGTGCCATGGGGAATAATTGTCTCCGACTAGGGTCACCAGATGGAAGCTGCACAGAGAGGCAGCAAGACTGAGCTGCTCCAGCTGCAGCCATAGCCGGCCACCTGTTGTAAATGGTTCTCTGTGTGTAACCCCCTTTGCTATCCCCAAGAAACCTGTGCTAATGTCTGAATCACATAGCAGTCTGGTCTTGGCCACACTTTAGGGAAAGAGCTGTGTCTTCTCTTGGTAATCAGAGAATAGAGCCCAGGGACTAGTGGGTGACAATGGCTGTAAACAGCCTCCCAAGAAGAAGACAAACCTCTGGAGCACCGCGGCCCCCACAGCATAAGCCAGAGGGGCGATTTTTCTATCCAAGTAGCCTTGTAGGGTGTCAACAGCTAAACAGAATTGATCTCGAACAAAACTATAATACCAAGCAGTTTCGCTGGTGCCAGGAGAAAAGGGAGAAAGTAGTTATCAGGTTTCTAACCAGTCCTAGGTGGGGCTATCCAGAAAGGGTCTCCTAGGCACCGATCTCACTGGCAGAGTGACGCATGTCCTTCTCAGAGTTAACATGGTGCCTTCAATGGCAGGAAGGTGTGGGGGGACTAGACCAAACAGCAGCAGCGGATCCTGAACCATGAATGGTCGCATGGGCAACAGAGCCTAGACGTGAACAACAAATGTCTGCAGGAGAGTGTCTGGAAACAGGAAGCACCCACAGCTCAAAAGAAGGCAGACCCGGAGGCAGGTATTGGGCTGTGGCTGTTGGCTTAGCTCTGGCCATTGGCAGCCATGGGAACGCAACTTGCAGACCTACAACTCCAGGAAGTGTAATTCACCAAGGCCCCAGCTGCCGCGCTTGGAAATTTAGGACCACCTTCACGCCAAGGTCACACCTCCTAGGGGCTGCTCCCAGCCAATGACTGAGCACTGCAGGTATGCCACGGCAGGCCCGTATCTAGGATGGTGGCCAACTTGGCTCTAAGACTCTTCAGCATCCTCGTTGAACCTCCCTTTGCCTGCACAGCAGTCCAAGCTGTTACTGCCCAGCCTTCCCTTCCTCCCTCCTTCACTCAAGTCAGACTTGCATCAAAGTGACAGCCCTGCCAGACGCCCTGGCTCTCTCCCCGTCTTCTCTGGAATAGGCATTTCCCTTGACCAAACTGTTGCATGTTTAATCCTGTCTCTGTGCCCGCCTTCCCCAGGACCCAGGTGAACACAGCTCTCAGAAAAGGAGAGGCAATTATATACCTTACGAAGTGAGGTTTTATACACCCGTTATATACCACTGCATAAAGTATATGAGTATAAATGTCTAGTCACTGTGTTGTATAGATCTGAAACTCATATAATACTGTAGGTCAACTATAACTGAAAAACATTTTTTTAAAGGAGAGACAACTGTTGTCTATTTAGAACCTGGGTCCCTCAGCCCCTCATTCTTTCATCCATGGAGCGCTTACTGTATGCCTGGCGCTGTTAGGTGTAGGGGCACAACAGCGATGCTCCCAGGAGGGGGCAGGTGGGAGAAGGGGGTTCAAGGTCAGGAAGGAATCCGCCGGTATGACCAGAACTCTGGGCACTACCAAGAGCCCCACGTGGCTCCACTTCAGACCCTAAGGGAGGGAAGACGGAAAATTCCTAATGCCATCCCCTCTGGAGAATGTTCTACACCTTTAGTGGAAGAGTATGTATGGGGAGATCACCTAGCCAGTTGGACAGGCAGGACCCAAGTACAGATCAGGCAGAAAAGGAGGCTGAAGGATTAGAAACCCTACAGGACATAGATCCCAGCATCAACCCAAGTGCCAAATCAAACTGCACAGTTGAAACAGTTCACTTACAACATGTCTTCCCCCTGAAAGCCCAGTGAGTCACCATCAATCAGGGGCCCTTGTTGAAATTATTTTTTTAGATCAATTTAGACTTTTAATGAAAATGAATCCTGTGGGATGAGAAAACGTTGTTACCCACCAACGTTGCCTAATCGTGGCTAACGAGGATTCTCATGCACACACTGGACTGAGGATTAAGATGCTGGCAGCAAGTTTATTAAATGAAATCATTGTAATAATGCACCCAGCTAACCCTGCAAAGCTCTGCTCTGTGGTTCGTGGTGAGCGTCATTTAACTAAGAGCATTGAGCTGATGGGCCTTGATAATCAGGCTAATCTGCCTTTTGATTATGATCGAGGAGGTGTGACAGAAAGGAATTTCAACATGATCTGAGGACAAGTTGGATAAGATAAGTGGCAGCAGAAGGGTCTCTTTATCTCATCAAGAAAATCAAGGGGCCTAAAACTGTTAAATCTCCACATCTGTCACTAAGTGGCTAAACACCCCTCAAGAGCTTTTACAAAGACAGACCAGTAAGAGTTAACAGAGAAAAATATGGGGATTAAGCCAACCTCATCAAGCAGACTTCATGTTGCAGTGCAGTTGGTTTAGCCAGAGGTTAGAGAAAAAAAAAATTTTTTTTAAGTTCTTCTATTAGGGAAATTTGCTAACAGAGCCCACTCCAGGCAAACTGTGAATAAGGTGACCTGCTCTCTGCGGCACACTCCCCTCCCTTTTCATGTCCTAAAACACCCTCCTCCATCTCTGCTCTCTTGTTCCAATTCCAAGACCTACCAAGGGGGAGGGGAAGAAAAGGTAGCTACTAAATGTTCCATTTAGTCATCCTTTACCCATTACTGCACACTCACCGCAGTGCCTGGTGAGAAATTTCTAAGAATGGCCTGAACTGAATTTGTCCTGCACCATAACTACTCTCTAAGATCTCCGAACACTTAGTACAGATCTGTTCTTCCTGGGCTTTGTCCCTGGTGTGTGGGAGACATGAAGGAAGAAGGTGGTGTCCAGCAGAAAGTGAACCAGGAAGAGGTGAAAGCAGTCCCAAGAGACAGCATGAAGGCGAGGGGAGAATAGTGAAGGCCAGGGGCGGGAGCACCACAGGTCAACGTAAGCATAGGCCAAAAAGAATGTATTGGAGGAACATGGCCTCTGAAATATACAAAGGGAGAAGGCAGACACTTGGGTATACACTGTTTTTGTATCTTTTTTAAAATTTAATGCTGTAGCATAAACACAATCAAAATGAGGGCTGGTTTATGATACTATAGGATGGTACTTTCCTTACATTTTGGTTTATACATTCCAAAAACATCTCGCCTTCCCCATTTTCCCCAATATAGTTCCTAAATACACTAATGTTTGCTGAAATTCCAAAGCATAAAAATTAGGACAACCTGATGTGAGAACAAAGTCCGCAAGGCATCCTGATCTTAAAAGTGGAAAGCTTTACCGTAAGACATAAAAGTGTCAAGACCTGAAAGCCAACACAGCCTCAAACAAGGGGCCGAGGCTCAGAGAGGTTAAGGGTCTTGTAGAAGGTCACATGGTAAAGAAAAGGTTGCAGGAGCCAGGTCTCCATCCATGCAGTGCAGGATTCTTTTCCCTATAATCTGGCCTCAGGGTGTGTCCTTGCAGGTCCTCAGCAAAAAAAAAAAAAAAAAGACTCACTTTGCAGGTTCTCAATATTTTGAGACTAGAACTTCTGTAGGACAGTAAAGCCTTATCTAATATTTTTTAAGCCTTGTCTAACTGTTTTCCCCCAGAAGTCTGTTCTTGTCCTCTCCCTTGCCCCTCCCACCTCCATCCTTGATTCAAGCCTCTGGGTTTATTTAGTCGTGGCTGGAATGAAGAGTGTGTAACAGCATCTCTAATAAGCATAAGCTGGCTGGCTGCGAAATCCTTTTTAAGAATTGAATCTTTTGCTGTCTCACCGCTTTTCAGTCAAATTACAGGGAATGATGTGTTGGATGATTAGGTCTGTGATGAAACTGGTTATAGAAGCTATTTCAGAATCCGCAGTGGTTCTCGCTTAAATCAGAACACAAAGACCTGCCAAAGATACACTATCTAAAACTATTTCAACTTGTCACGGTCTTCTGCACATGTCAATATGCTCTCTTTCACCAAAGTAATCAATAACTAAAGAGAAAAAAGCAAATCTTGATGAAAAAGTTATATTTGCAATCTTTGGCTGGCTAAAATACCGCTTCGGTTCTACAAATTTCCGTTGTATTTGTTGGCCCTGATTAGCTGAGCCTCATTCTATGTGTAAGCTGTCCTCTGAACTATTTTTGTGCTCTTAACTGTGTTTACTTTTGAAATTGAATTTCTTCATTCCCAAGTGTGCCAAGAATGCTATTGTAGACAATCCAAGCTCACACGGCCTAAAGTGGAGTTAATATTTGATAACAATCTGATTTAGTGTGATCATCAGAGAATGTCAAATTAGTTCTTTCAGTCCCAAATGCCCATTTTGGGGCCTGAGCAGTCCCTCATAGCTCTGGAAATGAATCATGCTAACGGGATAACAGCCACACTCCCAATACCCTGGGGGCTGCAGAGGCCTCACCTCATCGTTGTTAACAGGCATGAACTGGTACAAGTGAGTCACCATATGCTTTTGTGTTAATTCACACCATATTCTATGCAAAACTCTCCAGACAAAAACTGACATGCCATGATGTCCATCATGACAACAAAAGGAAGTAATTGGGTTGGATGCTGTCTTCTGTCACCCTAATATCAATGTATTTTTTTCTAATTCACCAAATGAGGAAAGCTAAAACAGGCACAGTGTTTCCAAAGTGGGCAGGAACGCTCTCCATTACGCCAGCGGCCACTGTTTGCTCCCCTCTCCTCACTCCCCTGTCTGACGGCAGGTCAAAGATAAAGTGGCCTCCGTAACAAGAAGGTATCTTCGAAACAAAGAACAATGCAGGCAATACCAGAGAAGATTAGAGAATTTGCTATGGGGCAATTTACTCACAGAGAAGTGGGGTCAGAGCAGACAGACCACTCAGCAGTTCTGTGCAAATCATTCTCTGCTACAGACTCCTGTTACTGTACTTTTTTCATTTTTCAATTACCGTTGACTTTCAACATTATACTAGTTTCAAATGTATGACATGGTGATTAGACATTTGGATAACTGTTCCCCCCAGTATTTCCAGTACCCACCTGGCACCACGTGTAGTTATTACACCATTACTGACTGCATTCCTGTTCTGTACTTTACATCCCTGTGACTGTTTTGTAACTGCCAATTTGTACTTGTGAATATCTTCACCTTTTTTCATCTAGGTCCCTACCTCCCTCACACCTCGCAACCATCAGCTTGTTCTCTGTGTCCATGTGTTTGTTTCTGTTTTGTTTGTTCATTTATTCTGTTCATCAGATTCCACATATAAATGAACTCATATGGTATGTGTCCTTCTCCGTCTTTCTCTAAGTCCATCCATGTTGTCAAAAATGGTAAGACCCCATTCTTTTTTATAGCCAAGTAATAATCCACTGTGTACATGTACCACATCTTTTTTATCCAATTGTCTATCAGTGGACAATGGACAATCTCACTAATCATCAGAAAAATACAAAATAAAAACACAATGAGATATCACCTCACACCTGTCAGAATGGCTATCATCGATGAATCAACAAACAACAAGTGTTGGTGAGAATGTGAAGAAAAGGGAACCCTCGTGCCCTATCGGTGGGAAGGCGTATCGGTGCAGCCACTATGGAAAACAGTATGGAGTTACCTCAAAAAATTAAAAATAGAACTGCCATGTGACCCAGCAATCTCACTTCTGGGTATTTATCCAAAGAAACCCAAAACAATAATCGAAAAAGATACATGCATCCCTATGTCCCTATGTTCATTGTAGCATTATTTATGTTACTGTACTTTTCAATAGTTAACTCAGGTACTAATGATTGACCAAGGAAATGGACAAAGAATGTAGTAGCACCAAGGGTCATCCCTCCTGGTAGTTTTGTGATAGATGATTGTTGATCATCAATACTATCACCAGTTTGACATTTATCTCGGTTGTCATGCCATTCCAATGTAACTCACCAAAATACTTACAGCCACATTTTAAGGAACACAGATAATCATCAGCCAGAAGGTTTTGATGGGCTTGCTAAGGACAGTGAGGCTGGTCAAAGGTCATGGTGTGAAACTTAAAAATGGAGTGAAATCCAGGGCACAGAGATGGAGCTGGTTGTGTTCACATCTATACTTGTTCCCCGCCCAGTGCCCCAGATCCCCTTCTCCAGCCACCACCCTTGGACAGAAATAGATTCAGAGACACTCGCATTGTACTTACTTTTGGCAAGTGGGGTTACTCTTTCCACTTGAACCGTTAATAACTCTTTAAGGAGTTTCGTTTCCTGCCCTGAATTCACTGTACATTGGGTATAATAATGAGTGTGGGAAACAGCAAGTAAACGCCTTTAATACCATGTCTGAGAGGCAACACATCCTGGAGAGGAATGAGCTGGCTAACATCTCAAACTGTGATAAATATATCCCTTTTCCAGCTGCACGCAAATTGCTAAGAGCCAGAAGAATCTTTAGAAGCAGAAATAGCTAATAAATGAGGGCATGCTTTGTAAACAATAAAGCGTATAAATGCTTGTCATCGCTGTCACTCGGATCAATCTAAAATGCAATAGTGATAAAGTGCTCCTTTGTGGCGAACAAGGTGTTCATTTACAGGAGCCCCCAAAGCTGCTAACTCTGTCCTCCACCTGCTTATGATGCGGTTCTCCCCAGGAAAGGCCACAGGTTGCCAGGAAGCCATTTTTTCCCTTTGAACTTGCTCGGCTGGCTGACTTTGATGATCTGCAGGGTGCCCTGTGACTGAGCCCACCAAGAATAAAAGGAAAGGTGGCATTTTCATTCCTACAGATTGAAAAGGAAGTTCTACCCCCGCCACTCAATTCTTAGAGCCAGTGAGAGTGACAGCAATGGTATGCTGCTAAACATTTAACAACTCCTCGCTGGGCGGTGGGTGGGAGGGAGAAAATGTGTGCATATGTATAATATACTACTTATATAAGTTTAATATAAATTTTTCTAATATAATTGTGTGACACCCTTTGTTATAAATACCATGTAGCCAACGAACTCACACAATGCTTTGTTGATTTTTGCCAAATCCTTGTATCCTAGTTGTATCTAGGTTGTATAGTCAACCTAGAGTTGAAACTGATAAATGAGTATTGTTGAATGTTGGTTGATATTTTCCTTTCTGTTAACAATACAAAAGAACATGAAGTAATAAAACTATGGCAGAACTTCAATTGCTCATCAACAACATGAGTGACTTCCTTGACAAATCAGATGATATAGTTGCAAACACTAGGAGAATTTCCTCAAATCGGTGTCACGGGTACAGACATGATGCACTTCATATGTGTAAGGGGCATTATTCACATTTTCTCCATGAGCATCTCAAGTCAAGTCAACCAACAAAACAATAAGCCAAGCCCTGATGTGAGGCATTTTCCAATTTCCAGGCTGTAAACACCCTACCACGGCCGATTCCAAGCTACCAACCTGAGGTCATGGGCTGCAGTTAGGAAGAAATGCACAGAAGCGCACCAATGATCCAGTATTTCCACCATACTGATAAAGTACATATAAATAACCTCAAGACCATAGAGAAAAGTAAAATGTAAAATAAATGCGAAGTGATGAGTTTTGAGTATTTACTACCTTCTAATGTAATTTACTTGTAAGTTTATGTAATTTAATTTTTAAAAATGACTGTGTTTAACAACTGACTCACAAAATTCCTGAAAATGTGACGACCAGCTGGTATGACAGACACGTTGGTGTGAGCCAGCTCCAGTATAGCCCTGGAGAGTGCCCAAAAACACACCTGACGGGGCTGGACTTTCGGAGAAGCTGAGCATTTGAGACATTCCTGGACCTGAGCTTTAGGTCTTAGGTAAGTTGCTTACTGTGAAATAATAGAAAATATATATTGGTCTCTGCCCCCAGCTCCTGGCACAAGGTTCCTAAAAACTTGTAATTTCTTAAATGATAAGAGCACTGAAAGCAGCTTTTCTATTTAGTCTTTGACCCCAGTTCTTGACACAGAACTCCTAAATCCCTTGGAATTTCCTGGGTAATAGGAGAGTATTTTATCCTAATGAGGCAGCTCTCGATGGCCCCTGAATAGCTCCTGGGTGGGGTCTGATCACCAGAAATACAAAGCCGTGATTAGGAGCTTGGAATGTTCAGCCCTATCCCCACAGCAGTCTGCCAGTCTCCAGGAAGGGGACAGGGGCTGAAGGCTGAGTCAATAATGATTGATCATTCTTACGTGATAAAGTCTCTACAAAGATCCCATAGTACAGGGTGTGGTGAGCTACCATGTTGACAAACACACCCACATGTCAGCAGGGTGGTGCACCCCAAATCCATGGGGACAGAAGTTCCTGCTTTGGGGCCCCTTCTAGGCTTCACCCTATGTACCTCCGCACCTGGCTATTCATCTGTATACTTTATTATATCATAAACTAATAAATGTGTTTCCCTGAGTTCTATGATCTGCTCTAGCAAATGATCAAATCCAAGGAGGGAGTTGGGGGACCTCCATGTGGAACAGAAGTTGTGGCTAACCTAGAGACCTACTGCTTGTGATTGTCATCCAAAGCGTGGGGCAGTCTTGTGGGACTGAGCCCTTAACCTGTGGTTTCCACAATAGCTCTGGTTAATGTCAGAATTGAATTGAATTGTAGGAGGTCCAGATGGTGTCGCAGAATTGCTGGATGTGTGGAAAACACACATGTCTGCTGTCAGAAGTGTCATGAGTGTGGTAGCATTGTGAGAATAAAGGAAAAACACAGAAAGAGTGTGGTTTTTCCTTTATACTGATTTTCTGGCCCAGTTATGTGAAATGATGGTTAAGGTGTGGAGAAATGCAGTTGAGCTCCCAGCCAAGTTTCTGGAAACCTTGGAAGGTTCCTCCTGAACATCAGTGTTAGTCTGCATATACAATCTTTCCCGTCCAACAATTATAGGCAAGCAACCCTACTGTTTTGCTCTGCATCTCATCGGTTTGAGGGATGGGGTTCCTGAACCCGATCTGGCCTCCAACACACACGCTGAGCCCATGGTCTGATTGGCTCGGCTCCACCAGCTGAGAAATCACAAAGAGATGATGACTAGAGGAAGGCAGGAGGACACCTGAGTAATTTCATGATACCACTCAGGGGTCTCAATCTAGGAAAGAAGGAAACTAAATAAAGATTTCTGGGCTACAGTGGAGGGCTTCTTGACTCACTGCCAATATTCAGCCTGCCTGCCAAGGGGGAGGAGGTGAAGAAATCGCATAGAATGGTGCCCAGACCCTCCGCTAAGGTTTGACTGACTCTTACTACCCCTTTACCTCCAAGGTTTAGAAGAAACGCAAACACCAAAATTATCAAAAGTCAGAGGGGTCTTGCTTGGCAGACTTGGAAGACAGCATGGCTGGGCCATGAGGCCCAAGTCACCCTTGGGTAAGGAAGGCATGGGAGTGGAGGACCAGTCTCACACACAACTTGGGAAATCCCCCTATTTCCTACAACTTCAGAAAATTATCAACATCTAAACACCCCACAAGAGGAAAGTAGTAATCATCCTGAGAAGTCTGCTAAGAGTAAGGCTCTAGAGCTAGAGAGATCGGGATTAAAACCTCTGCCCCCCCCCTCCACTTACTAGTGGTGTGACCTTGGGTGAGTTGGCTAATGTCTCTGAGCCTCCATTTCCTCACTAGTAATGTGGAAATAATAATTTTATCTGCCTTTTTGAGTTATCTGAGGATTAAATGTTTTATGTATCTAAAGAATTAGCACATAGTAAATATTCAGTATTAGCTTTTTTTAAAAATGTAGCAAGAGGAAGCATCAGTAGTTAAGGGGGGAAAGCATAAAATACAAGTTTACTCATATTTCTGCCATGTACTGTAAAAAAAAAAAAATGGCCACAATATTTTGCAGCTCTTCTCATTGAGAGGTAGAGTCCATTTCTCCACCTCTCAGATATGGGCTTAGCACATCACTGGCTTTGGTGAAGGGACTGTTAGCAAAGGTGACACAAGCAAAGACTTAATAAGTACTTGCACAAGTATTTGATAATTACTTCCCCTCTTGCTGATGGGAACTCTCCTGCCATCATGTGAACTGCCTACTGGATAACGGAGACAGGTGGCCATCATCCCAGTTGTGGGGTCCACCACGAGACATGTGAAGGGAGCCATCCTAGACCACCCAGTCCCCGCTAAGAACAGAAGAACACCCATCTGGCCCACAGAACCATGAGCAAATGGTTTGGTGCTCTTAAGCCACTAAATGCTGGGGTTGCTGTGCAGCAAAAGTTAACCAGTACAATCTTGGTTACTGCTAAATGAACATATTCATCCTTTTAAACAAGATCTAGGAGATACTGACGTAAAAGACTCTGGCCCTCAATTGCTCATAATCTTTTAAGTGAGAGAGACAAGTCACAGAAATAGACATGAAAGTTCAGCATAGTAGTTGCCAATATATTAGGGTGGTTTTAACCATCCGTCACTTTTTAACATTCAGTTTATATCGTCACCAGTTTGTTCCTACAAATTTTTAAATTAAAGGGAGTAACTTAAAACAACTGAACCACCGTGGGCCCAGAGTAGAAGCCCGTGGAGACTGGAAGGTGTAAAGTCTTCCCACACATATGCTCTTGCGTCTAAAGGGGAGCACCGGCCTGGCCAAGTCATTTCCATTACCTTGACCAACCCATATCAAAGGTGGGATTCATGGATTTATCCAAAATTATCTACATTATCATACCAATTAAACATATGGCTGAGGAATCTAATGAAGAAGGCTTGAGTGATGGTCCTGGAATCAATAAAGTCTTTCTGGACTTATCGATTTAGCATTCTCCATGCAGTAGAATTGATTTATGTCCTCAGATTTATTTTGATAGCTCAATGATAACTACACTATTCTTAAATTAATGTCATCTTTTCTTCAGGCCAAAATTTCTCCTAGGCAAGGAGAAAAATCTTACATCAAGCCAAACTGATTCTGCTAAGTAATTCCACGGCTAACAGGATGCCATAAATCAAAGAGAAACACGTATTACTATAATTGTAAATCAGTCTAGGCATGGAAAAGTACAACGGTATTTATTTGTCAAAATTGTGATTGCAAAAGGCACAGCCCCTTCTCTGTCACAATTAATATCTTCCAATATAAAGCCCATTGTTTAATGTGCAGTCTCCTAAGTGCAATAGACTGTTGTAAAACTACATTAATTTTTATCTCTCCTATCATAAGCTTCCAGAATGTGTGCAATGTGTAGGTCCCAATTCCTAATTAGCATGAGTTTATTGAATGAGATAAACCATTGTCTTTGTGCAAGTAATATTCATCTCAGGCATACACAAGCAAGGCAATGAACTGATACCATGCAAATGGGTATATTGGTAAAGGCCTTTGGGGAGTAAAAAAAAACAAAAAACAAAAACAACCAGTATTTTCCAACCAGCTCTATAAACCAAAAGGAAAAACAGAAATTGTTCAATAAAATGATGTCAGAATGGATAGTCCAATCAACCGCCAAGTCCAGTCAAGCCCACATTCTCTATATCTCTGATATTAAAACCCAGTTCTCTCTATCAGCACGACCACTTTCTGGTCCAGGAAAGCAAAGTTCCTCACCAGGCTACTGCAACAACTTCCTAACTTCTCTTTTCCACCACTTTTGCTCTTCGTGATTTCTTTTCTATATTGCACCTAGAGGGGTTTGTTTTTCTTTTTTCAAAAGCGCAAAACTACTCATGACATTACAGCCTACACCCTTCCCATGGCTCTCAGAATAAAGAAAAATATGAGACCCTGCCTTCCTCTCCCACCTCCTCTGCACCTGCCCCTGGTCTGCTCCAGCCCCGACAGGCCCCTCAGTGCCACGTACCTACACTGGTCCCTCTGTCTGCAGCACACCTTCACCCTCGCTTTGCCAAGCTAACCCTCGCCAGCCTAGAGCTCTGGCTCGAATACCGCTCCCCCAAGAGAGCTCCCGAGAGCCCCCAGATGGATTTGACCCTACAACATGCTTCCATCAGCAACCTCACTTCTCCTTTCCAGCCCTTGGTAATTCTTTGACTATCTGCCTTCCCTGTGGGACTGTAGCTCCTTGAGGATGCGGACAATGACTCTCCACTCCTCTGTCCCTACCTGGCACATACTAGTGCTCAAACCATGTCTGATGATTCTTGACAGAAATGGGGCGGAGCGGCAGGAACGGGAGCTTGAGGAGCAGGAGCAGACATGGGGCCAGCGCAGACAACTAAATCCAAGAACTGCAGGGCACGGCGGTCGCGGCGGGGCCAGGCCAGCCACTGATAAATGCCTCACGTGCTACTGTTACCAGGGAGCCTCCTTCCTCATTAAACTCATCATTGACAAAGAACTTCGGCCCAACATAAAAGTTGCAAAAATATCACAAATGAACTCCCATATACTGTTTACCTTGATTCACCCTTTGTTCACTTAATTCATCATTAACATTTTGCCATATCAGCTTTATCCTTCTACATATATGTGTACGCTTACATATGTATGATTATACGCATTATTTTTCTCTGAATCATTTGAAATAAGGTGGCGACATGTGACCCTTCGCCCTAAAGCCCTAAGTGTGCACCTTCCAAGTACAAGGATTTTCTCTCCCATAATTTCAGAGGCAGTTAACAAAGTCAGGGAATTTACCATTGATACAATATTATTATCTAGTTACAACCCAATCCAAATTTTCCCAACTTAATTCATGTATTTAAACATCTCACACAACTACGAATTGAGGGCAGCTAAAAGCTTAATCTAAGTCAACTGGGCAAAGCCTTGTCTCAGAGGTGATCCAGGTTGGTGAATTATAAAAACCTATAAAAGCCATAAAACCAAATAGGGAAAGTTTCAGACAGAGTAAAATCCCTGGGTTTTTCCTGAAGAGAAGCAAACCAAAGTTCTAGCACAGTTCCAGGGTCAGTCTGGCCTCTTCAAAAATCCTCCAGAGAAAACCTCCTTGGGTTTGAAATTCTCCCAATCCAATCAAATCCATCATTAATGCATCGCTAGGCGGGTCGATAGCAGAGCGCCAACTCCTCCCAGATGTGAGCCCCACCTCTCCTGGTTGGACCAAAGTGAGCTGCGGAAACCAAGGGAAGAAGGGTAGGGGCAGCACCTGGTCCTGGGACAAGCACAGCCAGGGGACCTCCGGTGAATTAAATGGCCCATGGGAGGCAGTTCACACTCGAAAGAGCAATTTAAACTATTTATTATCGCTGATGGGCCCTGAATTCGTTATAACTTCCTAAGGCAAAGATCTTGAAATTATCAGAGAGTCCTGACGATGGCTGCTCAGTGCTCACTAGAGGTCACGAAGGAGAATGAGCTATTAGTCTGTATTAAGGAGACACGAACACCATGGTAATGGTGTGCTCGTAGGTAATACAAATTCAGGCGGCTTGACCTTGACTGCTATTCACTTCTGGGCACTTCATCTCAAAAGGAAATAGAAGAGGCCACAGGAGGAC
Source organism: Mormoops blainvillei (assembly GCA_004026545.1). Classification (NCBI taxonomy): domain Eukaryota; kingdom Metazoa; phylum Chordata; class Mammalia; order Chiroptera; family Mormoopidae; genus Mormoops; species Mormoops blainvillei. The sequence goes on along the minus strand of PVJD01014096.1, from coordinate 1,173 downwards.
CACGGAATGATTACAGTGTCAGCGAGGGCTCCAAACCACTAAATAAGGAAACATTTAATTATATAGTCAGCTAATTAGGAAGAAGAAAGGAGAAAATGGACAGAGGGGTGGACATGGAAAGAAAAGGATTCGGAGGTGACTGAAGGAGGCCCCAAAGGTTCTAAATTGGGCTTTTATAAAACACCCGCAAGGTCACTTTTCAAAGAGAATTTTCAGTGGCTCAACAAATTCTTTGAGGAAATACAAGGTCGACTTGGCCCAGCAGTTCAAAACACTTAAATAAATATGTGCCTGTTTGGAATTGAAAAAAAGATTTTTTAAAGATTTTATTTATTTACCTTTATAGCCAGGGGAAGGGAAGGAGAAAGAGAAAGAAACATGGATCAGTTGCCTCTCTTATGAACCCTGACTGGAGACCAAACCCGCAACCCAGGCATGCACCCTAACCAAACGGGCGACCTTTCACTAAGCAAGGCAACACCAAACAACTGAACCATACCAATCAAGGTGAAAAAAAAAGCTGAAACACTTATGAACTGTGGTTTATTTAGAAAATTGGATAGAATTGAGTCCTGATTCCAGTTCTTTCTGGTTATCAGAAGAACTGCCATCAGCTAGAAAGAGTTGATCGAATGGTCACGCTAACACAAGAATCAGCAAGCTTTGACCCATGGGCCAATTGCAGCCTGTTACCTGTTTTTGTACGATCGGCAAGCTAAGAAGAGTTTGCACATTTTAAGGTGGTTGCAAAAAGTCAAAAGAGGAATAATATTTCATGACACGTGGAAATTATACGAAATTCAATGTTTTTTGTTCAGGAAGCTTCGTTGGAACATAGCCGCCCCCACTCGTTTCTGTATTGCCATGGTTACTTCTACACAGTGACAGCAGCACTGAGAGGTGGTGAGAGAGACTGCATGGCCCACACGTCTAAAACCTTCTCTTTCTGGCCCTTTTCAGAAGAAGTCTGCCCACCCCTACTCTAGTACGCTGTGAGCGTTACACATTTTCCGTGTGGTGAAGGCCTGGACAGCCATCAGGGTGCAGGTCTGCCACAAAAAAGTCATTCCTGTCTCTTGCCAGGGCCCTGGGCCTGGGGTCTAGGGGTAGCAGGTGGAGTTGCTCAAAGGATGAATGTAAGGGGGCCAAAGGCAGCTAGAGCGCCAGCAGAGA